>JAVXUM010141494.1:0-17572 GCA_035590655.1 Pouteria glomerata | reverse complement strand
TCAAACTTCAAACCTATTTTCTTTGATTTTTCTTGTGTGACACCTACTAAATAAGAGAAGAAGAATTGTGAGTTAACAATACCTCTCCCTGTGGGTACGATCGATACTTCACCGTTATAAATTTAAATTACTACATCGAACCACCTTACACCCATCGAACCACCTTACACTTAGGGTGTAAATCCACATTGTGGAATGACAAGCAAATTTTGGCACCGTTGCCGGGGAAAGCACTTGTTTGCGCACAATTTAAAGTCAGGATTGAATCATCTCAAGTGATTGAGAATATTCTTTCCTATCTCTATTCTCTTATTTAGTAGTTTTTCTTTCTTTTTGCATTTTATCATCTTACATTTGCTTGTCATTTAGTTAGTTTGCATTGCATTTAGTTTAGTTTGCTTATTTAGCTTAGCTTTTCCATTTTTATCCCTTTTCTTTAACTTTTGCATTTTGATGATGAACATGGACTTCAATACAAACACATGTGGTTTACCCAACACCACTCACCCACATGTTGGTTATCTAGAAGAGATTTATGGCACACATTTTGTTCTAGAAACCACACATATGTTACCTTTATATTTTGGGCATGAACATGAGAACCCTCGAGTCTATCTTGAAAACTTTTAGTTAACTTGCAGGAATCGAGCTAATGGTTGCTTGGATGATAGTTTTATGTTGAATTTTTCCTTGTCTTTATATGAGGTGCCTTTGGATTGGTACTATGCTATTCATTCACCTATTCAGTCTTGGGAGGATTTTTCAAATGCATTTTATTTCCATTTTCTCACCATACATTGGACATACATCCTCTAATTTCAATTAAAATCTTTTTATCAAAAAGAGGGTGAGATGTTCTACGAATGTTGGGAAAGGTTCAATAATATTTTACAATCTTACCCAAGCCATCATCTAGAGTTAGTGTGCATTTTAAGCTACTTCTTTCATGGCTTATGTCCAGAAATGCAATTTTAAGCTACTTCTTTCGTGGCTTATGTCCAGAAATGCAACACACTCTTGATGAAATTCTTGATCTTACACCTGACATGGCATGGCAGTATCTCGAGTCTCTTTATGAGAACATGAAACCTAAGGGAGATTTTGAGCATACTATTGCATCTAACACATTTGCTACTACATCACATGCCGACTATACATACTCATGCCTCACACCACTCATGGAGATTGAACATTATGATCATAAGACGTCATTTGCATGTGATGTCCTACCTTTAGTGTCTACCACTGAGTCTTGCTTTGATTTAGACACACTTCTTCGAGTTTTTCTAGAAACTTATCCTTGAGATCTTGAGCAATCATCTAATAACACTCTTTTCGAGGGTCTCGAGGGAAATAATGAGGATATTGAGGACATATTACCTGAGATTATCACAATTGAGCCCATATACACTTACACTAGTGGTCCTAGCTCCACATCACCCATATCCAAGGTTGATTGGTCTTTGTTTGATGATGATGATTCACCATTGGAGACCACTAAGTTAGGGGATGGTATGACAGTGGAGTTGGCGACTCCGATTGGTCCGGACTCTCTTAACCATGTACCTTCATTCACTCACACTGAGAGTCCAATAGACGTTTGTCTAGTGTATGTGGAGCCTATCATTAGTGAATGTTCCTCACATATGACTACCCCCGAGCATGATAGAAATCTTACCTTGATCACTCAGGCTATTCTTCAAAAGGTTAAGACTCATTTTGAGAGTGAACATGTCACTTGGCCCGAAAAGTTTTCCATGGAGTCAATCTTACCTATATCACTCACTTGTGCGCCAGAGAGTAAGAGTGATCTACACCTCTTTTCTCTTGATTTAGCCTCACCTGAGAGTCTTATTTGGGGTTTAGTGAGTGACTTGACTAAGATTGGCCACAATGGGGTAGGGTTGGTAGATTATCCTAAGGACGTAACACACATAGATTTTTTGGGTGTTGAGTGTTTATTAGAGCATGCTATGTTCATATTTGACCGTCATTGTGGGCCTTATCTAGGGTGTTATGGACCCTACTTGGCCACATTATCTTCGGTGTCACATACACCTGGGGCTTACCAATTTTCGGTCCCTTATGGGTCTGAAAAGAACTTTTTGTCAATAAAACCATTTAATAAGGCATGGAATAGCATAGGTGTTGGATGACTCTTTACCTTTCAATTTCCTTATACATAGGAGGTTGATTTTTATCTTTCTTATTTTCTCATTTCTTGCTAGTTTAGAATTTTACTTCTTTTGCTTATTTTAATTTTCTTTTGCTTACTAACTTTTTCTTGTTTTGTTTTTTTCCTTTATTTTTCTTTTCTTTTATTTCTAACAATTTCTTTTTGTATTTTTTCTTTCCTTCAAATAAGAAAGCTCTTAAGGTAACATCTCTCTTCTCTCATTTCCTTAATCTTGCACTTCCATTTTGGTATTTAATGATTATATATGCTTGGTGTTGGGAGTGTTGTACAATCTAGGTTGGGGGTGGATTGGTTGATCTTTAAGTTACTTAAATAATTGGTGCATGCTTGACTTCTTCTGCTTGGTAGATTGAATTGTGCCTTAAGTGGCTATGGTTATATGCTCTTCATCATGCTCACTTGCACACTACCAACCCACGTTTGCTTAATTAATTGTTACATTGAGGACAATTTACAATTTAGGTTGGGGGTAGGGTTCGCATGATGATATTTGTGCTTTTATTGAAAAAATATTGTCAAAATGTTTCAAAATTTGAGCATTTTGCACTTAATTGACTTGACTTAGCATAAGTTGGACCTTGCATATCTCCTTTGATTGTTTTTATAATTGGTATTATTCCATGAAAGTAATTAATGATTTGGGTTCAATATTGAATAAGGTGCGTGATTCAAGTTGAGTATATAGTTTCCTAATGCTTTGAGAACATGTCCTTTAAGATCATTGGATTAGAGTCTGTTGAGGATTGTTATTCATGAGATTTAGTAACTCTAGTATGCCATGACGTAGGGAGAGACTTGAACCCTATTATGTGAGCTTTTGAGCCTTATATTTATTTTTAAGGGTTATATACTTTACGCTCTATTTCATGTTCATCTCACTAGTCCTTTAATAGCTTTATTACACTTACTTGTTTTGGTCTCAATGCTCACAAGGCACTACATTAACTTGCATGAGTGTATCAATGCATCTTATGAGTTGTTGTGACCTTAAGGAGTGATGTTAGGCCATCTTTCAAAACGTTGGAGCCTTAATCATTTCTTCTGATTAAATTACCTTTGGAGCCAATTTGAAGCCTATATATAAATATATAAAACGATTTTCTTTATTTTTTTAGCCACATATGTGACCCTTTAGCCTCATTTATATATTTAAGCCAACCCTTGCATGTCATGGGATGTTATACGTATCAGTTTAATGTAAATGGGTGCTATAAGGATGATGATTGAATTGAAAAAAAATAAGTGCTAGGAATGAAAAGAAATTCAGTAACAAAAAGAATAAAAGAATTAAAAGAAAAAAGAAAAAAGAAAAAAATATGGGATAAAATATTTCTTAAGCATCATTTGCTTTTAGTCCCATGAAAAAAAAAAGAAAAAGAAAAAAGAAATAGAGTAGTTACAATTTAATAAAACTTCATGGTTGGCATTCAAGGTGTATGAAATGAGAGTTGGACTGGATTGAGTTTTTAATGCACATTTATGATATCCCTAGACATGCACTTTGAAATTTCCTATTTTTTATTATCTAGTTAATTCTCAAAGGCCAAGCTACAACCCAATAAAGACCTAATGGATCTTAGGGAAATGACACTCATGGGTGCATTGATCTACTCCATGAGGGTTATAGTAGTATTTTTGTTTAATAATGCATTGAGAAATCCATTCATGAAGCTATGTCACTCGTTATGTTTTAATTCTTCCATTCACATCTTGATTGGGTTCATTCCACTTCTTTGCCTTTGCATTCTTGCAAGAACTATGAGAGAAAACCTTTCTTAAGTGAATTCATTTGTGAGTGGATGACTTGGTGAGATTTAAAGTTGAGACCGTGTCATTCGGTGTGCTTAGTGATTAAATTAATTGAATAATAAGAATTAGCAAACTTGAGTTCTAGTGGTTAATTTGGATTTGTTCAACATGCATTGGGATGATATATGCAATATTTAGATTATGTAACTTGTTTGGTATTATAATTGAACCATAAGCTACTTGATTGGATTATATCATGCATAAGATCAATTTAGATGTTTGTGGGTAGCATCACGGCAGACCCTCACGAGACTTCACTCGTTCACTAGGGGGAACCTAGGGGTTTAAAAGGCTTACTATACGTGCTAAGTGTAGTTTTGATTTCCTATGAAAGTGGATTTGCTTTATTTGTTTTCCTTTTTAGTTTAATAATCTCTCATGTTATCCTCATTCTTGGCAATCTTATTGTACCAATTTTTTTTTCCCTTGTACTTATTGGGAGTATTGCCAGGGACTAGCAATGTTTAAGTTAAGGGGTGTGATTGTACTGTAAAAAGTATAATCGTAAGCTTTAACTTGAGGATTATTATGTAAATTTATACTTTAAATGAATGAAAATGTGAGTTGAATTGCATTAATGGAGGTTATATGTGATTTGCAGGAATTTGAGTAGAAAATGATACAATTTGGACCCGAAAAGATCAACCTAGAAAAGTGGTTCGAATACATGTTCTGACCATAGTTTGTTTAAACATTGGTTCTAACCACAGAATAATGAAAAAGATGGAAAATTGCAAAATTTTTCTAAGTGTGAAGTTTATGTTCGAACCATGTCTTGTTCGAACCAAGGTTAGAACAACAAATGGTGATGCAAGGAAAAATAGGAAAAAAATTTTCTAAGGAAATCTTGTTCGAACCACAGTTGGTTAGAACCTTTGTTCAAACAACAGTAAGCAGATGAAGAAAAAATGGCTAAGTCTAAGAAATCCGTTCAAACCCTTGTTCAAACCATTAGCCTTGTTCTAATATTTGTTCAAACCAACCTGCAATTTCGGGATTTTTTGCAATTATGCTATGATCTAGAAGGCTAATTTGGTACTTTTGATGTACACTATAAATATGCAAGAGGGAGGTCATTTCAGAGGGAACTTGATGACGGAGAAATAGATAAACACTTCATAAGAAGGGATTTGGGGGTTTGTCTCCAATTTCTCAATTAGGGTTTAATTTCTTTTGTAATTTTTACTTTTGTTTTTCTTCTTCAGTTTCTCATGTTTTAGAGTAGATTAAGGTGAAGGATCTTAGGACCCTTGAAGATTTTCTTGTAATTGATTCTGATTACGCTTGAAAAATGTAATTACAAGCTTAATAAATAAGTCCACCTTCAAGCATTTTTACTTATAAATTTGTTTAGTTTATGTTATTTTATACTTAGTTGTTTGTTTTCTTCAATGCAGTGAAAACAAGAATAATTCGTTGACGAGTGACGAAGAAAACGAAGGAAAAAAAGTGGCACAACAAAATGAAGAAGCAATCAAAGTTGAGGAAAGAACCGAAGCTAGGCTTGGAGATAAGTAGAGGAGAAATTCTAGGTAGCAGGGTCTGGACCACCATTCCACTGGTTCAGATGGCCGAGAGCAACTCACTATCTCTAGATTGGATTAAGACCCTTGCTGGTCCGGATGGGCATGTTCACTGGTCCGGACGGGCATGTATGGAATTCTGGGAACTTATGCACACTGTGGTCCAGACGGGCATGTTCATTGGTCTGGACCAGGCGTCAATGTGAAATCTTCTGAGTTTGCTTATAAATAGGAAATTTATTTAGGTTTTGAGAAAGCTTTTTCTAGATTTTTTTTTTTCAGCCGTTTTTCTACTCTCTTAGGTTTAGGTTTTCTTTCAAATTCTTGAGAGTTTTGGAGAGTTATTGAAGTTCTAAAGATGTTTTGGAGATACACTGCAATTGTTGGCTTTTCTCTTTCCATGGCTATTGTTTTCAGATTTTTGTTTAGGCGTTCTTCAAAGTACGATAGTTTTTAAATCTTCTTTTAATAATAATAATTTTTTTTTCTTTTCTGATCTCGTTTATTTATTTATTTTCAAATCTTGAATATGTTCAAATGTTAGATGATATTTTGCATGTGCAATCAAAGAATTTAGGTTTTATCTTTCTTGTTTCCTTCTTGTCAGTTTTTGATTCTTGTATTTAATAGTATTGAATTAATTGCAATTTCTTTTAATTGTGCATGTTGAATCTTGATTTTCTTGGATCCTTGAATGAGCTTTGCATGGATAAATGAAATCTAGGGTCTAGTTCCTGCATGATTTTTATTTTCTTATTTTCTTGAACAGTAGCTCCAAGGTAATTTCATTCTTGATTGATAATGTTTATTATGAACACGTTAGGCTAGATTTCTACATCTTGGATTGATGTTTCAAAGTAAGGTTAGGAATTTTGAGTAATTTAAAAAAATCCTAAATTTATATACGCTGCGTGTATACATAAGTGTATATACCCCGTCTTTCAGAATTTAATTTGATTTACGAAAAGATATTCGAAAATAGAATTATTTGTCCATATTCTCTGAAATCTCTGGAAAAGAATTTTGGTTCTTTAAACCCGTTTTAAAACCTTTGATGTAAATAAGTTAAATCCAAAACCACGACTTTAATTAAAGAATATTTTTTGACTTCGTAATCCAATTAACATGAATACGGAGTTGAGTAAGTGGTAGATGAGATTTTATTGAAATATCTGTGAATTCTTATTTCCCTTCTCTTGATAAAAACTTGAAATTTGAATTGTAATAAAATAAGAAAGAAAAGATTTCATATTACAGGATTTTTCTACACCTGAAAATTGAACATCAATCCAAGGTTGTCCAAAACTTATTAGAATTCAGAATTGTTTAGTTGTTTCTTACTATTGAAGAGTTTAAATTCATTAGAAATAATTTCTACCATTAATTTTTTTTTTTTTATTATTCTTTAGGAATTTAAGAAAAACCTGAATCACAAGAAAAACTCTATTTATTTTTCAACATATTTAGGATTAGAAATGAAATCTAGAATTAATTTAGAAACTAAAACTTAGGATTCTCTGTGGATACGATCCTGGACTCACCAGGTAAACTACACCGCATACCCTTATACTCGGGGATTGTTTTTTAGACATAATTTCTAGACGAGATCAAGTTTTTGGCGTCGTTGGGACTCCATTTTAGTTTTTAGATTATTCTAGGTTTATTTAATTTCCATATATATATAAAAAAATTCAATTTTAAATTTAAAAAAAATATTATTTTAAATTCTCCTAGTAGTTTTCTTAAGCCTTTAGTCCAAACACTCCCTTCAAACTTCCAAATATTTCTCTAGTGCATGAATGGTTGGGTTCGTAAAAAAGACGGGAAATTAAAACGCTCTGAACATATAGAGTCTTCTTCTATTGTTAGAAATCTTTTCATAGAAGTCCAAACTTCAACTTCCCTTCATAATACCTCAAAAATGGCTAATAATCTAGCCAACAATCAAGCTGACAATCAAGCTGTTATTCCTAGACGTTCCATGAGAGACATTCTGCAGCAGGATAAGCATACACCTAAGTCCTGTATAGTTTGGCTAGAACCTCAAAGACCTTTCAACTTCAAGCCTCGCATGATACAACTGTTACCTACATTCCATGGTATGCATTCTGAAAATCCACATGATCATTTAACAAGGTTTAGGAACATCTATGTCACAATAAAGGATCAGGGATGTCCTATAGATTTTGTTTTCCTTATGCTCTTCCCGTTCTCTTTAAAAGATAAAGCTGCTAGATTGTTTGAATTCTTACCATCTAATTCGATCCATTCATGGGATGAAATGCAAGCGAAGTTTTTGAAAAAATTCTTTCCACCTCATAGAACTGATGTTATTTAACATCAAATTTTGAATTTTGCCCCACAACCTGGTGAAACCTTTTACCAGAGTTGGGAGAGGTTTAAAACCCTCCTGCATTCAAGCCCACATCATGGTTTTGAGATCTGGCATCTAGCCAGCATATTTCACGTGTCTAACTCCCCAGTTAAAGCAATTTGTCGAAACCATGTGCAATGGGCAGTTTTATGATAAAACACCAAAGAAAACTTATGAATATTTTGAGTTTCTAGCTGACAATGCCCAAACATGGGACAATTAAAGTTCTTAAAATAACACACCAGCTACTAGTGTAACCCCAAGTAGAGAAATACATCAACTAAGTGAGGCTGATGACCTTAGGGCTAAGTCAGTGTTGCTTACTAGAGAAATTAAGAGCTTGAAAGTAAAAAAAAACACACACATCATCAAAGAACTTGTTGCAAACATATATAACATAATGTGTGATAGTCAAACTCACAAGACTTATGATTGTCCTAGTATGCCTATATGTAGAGAATTTGTACAAGGCCAATCATCTAATGAATTCTCTGTAAATGCCATAAACTAATTCCGACCTCCTTATTGGGGTCCAAATCCAGTAGGAAGTCCATATGGGGAAATATATAACCCAACTTGGAGAAATCACCCGAACTTTAGTTGGAGGAATGATGGGGCTCATTTTTTGCAATCATATCAAGCTCAACCTCCTCTTGTTCCACAAGCTTCAGTTCTTAACCAAGGATTTCCTCCAAATGTTGGAACAAATTTAAATGTTTATATTCCTCCAAATAAAAGGTCCACTGAAGATACTCTTCACTATTTCATGAACAATCAATCTACATTGTAGGCCCAAAATAATAGAAATATGAGCGAAATTAAGAGCCAACTGACCATGTTAACCCAAGCCTTGAATGCTCAACTAAAAGGTCAGTTTCCTACTCAATGCCATCCAAATCCTATAGGCCAAGCCAAACAGGTTGAAGGATCTTCTAGTGCATCTGGAAATGTTGAACAGGTGCAAAATATCACTACACTTAGAAGTGGGAAAGAAATAGATAAGACCATTCATCCTAAGGCTAGTGAGATGAAGAAAGAATTGGAATCTAAAAGAAAAGATGGGGATGATAGGAAAGCTGAAAAATGACGCATCATTATAGACGATGGAGAATCAGATAGAAAGGAAGATAAAAGGAAGAAATGAAAGATTGAAAAAGTTAAAGAAGGGGAAACACAGGTAGTGCCCAGGGAATATGTTCCCAAAGCACCGTTTCCTCAAAGATTCCTTAAGGCTAAGAAAGAAGCCCAGGGCGTCGAATTGTTAGAGGTGCTTAAATAGGTTATTAACATTCTACTCCTCGATGCAATTAAACAAGTATTAGCCTACGTTAAATTCTTAAAAGAATTATGCACTGTGAAACGAAGCTAAATGTTAAAGAAAAGGCATTCCTCACTGAGCAAGCAAGTGCAATTTTAGAATGCCGTACTCCACCGAAGTATAAGGACCCTGGTTGTCCTACCATTTCTTGCTATATAAGGGAGTACTACATTAGTAGAGCACTACTTGACTTAGGAGCGAGTGTAAACTTGCTACCTTATTCTGTGTACAAGCAACTGGGCTTAGGAGAATTGAAACCTACCCATATGACCTTACAACTAGCTGATAGATCTATTAAAGTTCCACGTGGTATAGTGGAGGATGTATTGGTTCAGGTGGAGAACTTTTACTTCCCAGTTGATTTTATTATACTGGACACGCAACCACTGACCAGTCTATCAGCTCCAGATCAAACTCCTGTTATTTTGGGACATCCATTCCTAGCAACTTCAAATGCTTTTATCAATTGTAACAATGGCTCCATGAAAATGTCCTCTGGGAATATTGAATTTGAAACTAATATTTTCTATGTTACAAAACAACCAAAGGAGGAGTCTGATATTCACAAAGTTGACTTACTAGCAAACATACTTCAAAACTATGTTGATCGAGAGTTTGTAGAGGACCCTCTAGAGAGGGCAATCTGTTTTAGTGAAGAAAGCTCTAATTCCACAATTCTAAGTACTGACGTAGAAAGAATATTTGAATGGTTGGAAGTTTGTCCATTAATGTCCGTCGGTAGTTGGGCTCCAGTTTTTGAGGACTTGGGACCACTCTTAAATAAAGCTAAATCTTCTAAAATAAAAAGTCCTGATAGAAAACCCTCACCCCACAACCTAAAATATGCCCTTTTAGGCGAAGGACAAACCTATCCTGTCGTTATCTCTTCAGAACTAACCACCTTGCAAGAAAGCAGGCTGACTGAATTGCTCAAAAGTCATAAGAAAGCTTTAGGGTGGTCAGTAGCTGACTTAATGGGTATAAGTCTGCTTCTTTACACACATCGGATATATTTAGAAGATGATGCTAAGCCAGTACATCAAATGCAAAGGCGACTTAATCTGAACATAAAAGAAGTAGTAAGAGCTGAGGTGCTCAAATTACTTGATGTAGGTATTATATATTCAATTTCTGATTCTAAATGGGTAAGTCCTACACAAGTGGTCCCCAAAAAGTCTGGTGTGACGGTAGTTCGAAATGAGAATAATGAGTTGGTTTTAACTCGAATTCAGACTGGCTGGCGGGTATGCATTGATTATAGAAAACTCAATGCAATTACAAGGAATGATCATTTTCCCCTTCCTTTTCTAGATCAAGTTTTGGAAAGAGTAGTAGGCCATGTTTATTATTGTTTCTTAGACGGCTACTCGGGGTATAATCAAATAGAGGTTGCCTTAGAAGATCAATCTAAAACGACGTTCATATGTCCCTTTGGCACTTTTGCATATAAAAGAATGCCATTTGGCCTGTGCAATGCCACTGCTACATTTCAATGCTTCATGATTAGTATTTTTAGCGAGATGGTAGAAGAAATCGTCGAAGTATTTATGGATGATTTCTCTGTTTATGGAGATTAATTTGAGCAATGTTTAAAAAATCTTGATCTAGTATTAGCCCGGTGTAAAGAGCAGAATTTAGTGTTAAACTAGGAGAAGTGTCATTTTATGGTGACACAAGGTATCGTGTTGGGTCACATAGTTTCGAAAGATGGCATTCAGGTAGATCAATCTAAAGTAGAGCTAATTCAAAAACTTCCCACTCCACAATCTGTCAAGGATATCAGGTCATTTCTAAGGCATGCCGGTTTCTATCGGCGGTTCATTCAGTCTTTCAGTGAAATTTCTAAACCCTTGTGTCAATTATTGACACAAGATACACCATTTGAATGGACACCCCAATGCCAAAAATCATTTGACACACTCAAGGGTTGCCTAACTATAACCCCTATACTCCAATCTTCAGATTGGTCACTTCCCTTTGAACTCATGTGTGATGCTAGTGACCATGCTATTGGAGCTGTGTTAGGGAAAATGAAGGATAAAAAGGTGCACGTCATTTACAATGCTAGCAAAACCTTGAATGACGCGCAGAAAAATTATACGACAACTGAAAAAAAACTACTAGCAGTTGTCTTCGCCCTTGAGAAATTCTGCTCCTATCTTGTTGGTTCAACAGTGATTGTATTCACTGATCACTCTGCCCTTAAATATTTGTTGACCAAACAAGATGCCAAACCGTGTTTAATACGATGGATATTGCTATTACAAGAGTTTGACCTCAAAATACGGGATAAAAATGGAGTGGAAAACGTCGTAACTGATCATCTGTCACGGTTACCAATAGAAGCAATTCCCTCAGATGAGACTCAGATAAATGATAGCTTCCTGGATGAACAGTTGTTCCAAGTAGAAGCAATAGTAGCTTTCAATTTGCCTTGGTATGCTGATATTGCAAACTATTTAGTGACTGGGCACATTCCAAAAGATAGACAGAAGTTCTTATGTAATGTTAAAGTTTTCTTTTACGATGATCCTTACTTGTTTAAATATTACCCTGATCAAATGATACGGCGTTGCGTTTCTGAGTAAGAAGTCCCAGGCATCATCGAATTCTGTCATTCTAATGCCTGTGGTGGCTATTTTCCATAAACAAAATTGCTGCCAAGATATTATAATGTGGATTTTATTGGCCGACTCTTTTTAAATATGTTCATAAGTTGTGTTCTATTTGTGATAGATGCCAAAGATTAGGGAGCTTAACACGTCGAAATATGATACCTCTTTCTCCCATTTTGGTGTTGCAAGTTTTTGATTGCTAGGGTATCGATTTTGTGGGTCTATTCCCCATCTCACATGGTTATGAATATATTAGTAGGAGTGGACTATGTGTTGAAATGGGTGGAAACAATTGCCACGAGAACCAATGATCATAAAGTCGTGTTAAAATTCCTCCATGAGAATATCTTCTCCTATTTTGGGATGCCGCGTGTAATCATTAGTGACTGGGAAAAACATTTCTGCAATCAACCAGTGGATACTTTACTACATAAATATAGGATAGTGCATAAAGTAGGAATTTCGTATCATCCTCAAACAAGTGGCCAAGTAAAACTTGTAAATAGAGAAATCAAACAAATCTTTGAGAAAACGGTTAATCCAAACCGCAAGGATTGGTTACTGCGGTTGGTTGATTCCTTATAGGCCTATCATACGGCGTACAAAACGACATTAGGAATGTCACCATATAAGCTTGTCTATGGAAAACCATGCCACTTGCTTGTTGAATTAGAACACAAGGCCTATTGGGCAATTAAACAATTCAACACCAATATAGATGAGGCAGGATTGTACCGCAAACTTCAGATTGCAGATTTGGAAGAATTAAGGAATGATGCATATGAAAATGCATTGATTTCGAAAGATAAGATGAAGAAAATACACAACCAACATATTTCACATCGTTCATTTCACAAAGGTCAGAAAGTACTTCTTTATCAGTCAAGACTCCATATTTTCCCAGGTAAATTGCAATCCAAATGGTCCAGTCCATTCATAGTTACACATGTTTCAGACCACGGAGCGATAAAAATAAAAAACCCAAAGAACCAGCATAGATTTAAGGTAAATGGGCATCGCCTTAAGCCTTATTTAGATCAATTCGTGGGTTTAGTGGAATCGTGGCATCTTTTGGATCCCCCTCCTTATGAATAATTCCGAATTAAGTTAGTGTATTATTGTATATTGGTAGTTTAGGACTAATATTAATTACTATTAGTAAGCTTAATTATTTAGGAAATGTGTTTTTAGTCTAAAAAAAAAAATCTTGGATAATCAAGCCCATCTGGACAGCAATAGGGTCAATTGGGGCATCTCTTTAACCCGTTCGGACACCTGCGTGGGTTTTAAGCTGCAATTTACTTCTTTGTTTGGTCAAAACCTCCATCTTCCACTAGCTGGTTACTTTGATTCCAACTTAAACCTAAATCCCCATCCACCCTCAATCAAACAATGTTCAAGGTTTGAATAAGCTCCATCAAATTCTCTCCATTTGTTCAAGTTTCTCTCCATTATTGGGTAAGTTCTTCACCTTCTTCATCCTTCATGCCTTAATTCATGCTTGTTCTCAAATTTTTTTTTTAGGTAGTACTCAAGCATATGGGTTTCAAAAGCTTAAATTTCTTCAAAATTATAATTTCTTTAAGCTCTTGCTTTATAAACCAGCCTATTTCCATCTTTGAGGTTGTAAGTGTTTTTGATTTTAGGGTCTTTAAAGAACTACCCGACAACAACAATGGGAGGGGGTTCCCATGGATTTCAATGAAATTGATAAATTGGTGCCTCATATGTTGTGTTAGGTTGTTTCTTTCCTAGTTTATCAAACAAAATGGGTTGGTTTCAACTTGGGGATTTTCACTTGGTCCCTTTTCCAACCGAACTTTCATTTTATTCATACCCATGTGCTTATTTCCCCATTTTAATTTTTTAAATTTAATTGCATTGTAGAGAGACTACTGAACTTATGTGGACATAGGAGATTGAAATTTAATAGTTCATCTATCAATATACTCCTAATTATTCTTGTAGTTTCCATGGGACCACAATTGAAACAAAAAGCTAATAGACAACTGGGCTCGAGTTCTTTTGATAGAAATAAGTTTTGGCGACTTGAAGCTTTTGAAAAATTTGATGATTTTGGGCTCAAAAACCTGTAGTAATTGAACAATATTGGAAGGTCAAACAATTTTTTAGGGAAGAGTTTTTGCTTCTTCAAAACTTAGAAGGTCATCATTGGTTGGGGATTGCACATTTTCATGCCAGTTATGTTGTGGATATAGTGAGGGAATTCTTCGCTAATGTTAAAATTAATTCAATAGTCCGGTGAAAAGGTCGGGAAAAGATAACTAGCTGAGTCCGAGGGATAGAAATTGTTTTAACTCCAGATAATTTTGCTCAAGTTTTTCAACTTCTACGTGTCGAGTTCAATTTTCCATCCGATGGCACACCGCCTTTATCTACTATTGGTGCTGAACTCTTGCTCGAGGGCCAATCCTGGGAAGGGGAAGTTAGATAGCCTGTGTCTGCTCTAAATGATAAATATTGGGCTTTGCACATGATCTCTTGCACCAATTTCCTCCCCTTAAATCGTAATTCTGATTGCAGCCCTACTCGAGCTTGACTCATCTATGCCATTTGGACTGGGATGACAATTGATTTACCATCCTATATTTGGAACCAAGTTATTTAAATGGTAGAACATGAGGGGAGCCACTCTTCTTTGCCATTAGGAGGTGCACTAACTAAGATATTTCATAAGAAGAGTACCAGTATTTCTGTCGATAATCCTATGGTATCGAGGCTTCAACCATTCCCTATTACTTCTCATGCTAAATCCCATGGCATTCTTGCCAGATTGAAAAAGATGAGGCAGACATCATTTCTTCTTGAGGAGGAAAGTAGTTCTCAGTCTCAGCATGAAAAAGATGTAGTACGGGAGATTTCTAATGCTGAATTAGCTACTCAGATTAGTGCCTTACAAGAGAGGATGGGTAATCTAGAACAAAATTAGGAGATTGATCATGGGCTTCTTCTACAAATTTAGGGTACCCAATGGACGCAGGGGCTTCTTCTACAGACTATTTTGGATCACATGCGTGACTCATCTCCTCATCCACCATCACAGTGATAGGGTCCACACTAGCTGTTACAGTTTTTTTTTTAGTTTTCTTTCTTTTCGTATTTTTATTTTATTTGTTTTAGAAGTTTAAGGGTTTAAGACTTGCTATCAAATGTCCCCTAAAACTTTTATGTTATTCTGTTTATAAGTTTTAAAATACACTACTTTATGACTGTTAATTAGACGTTTTAGTTTCTTTATTTCCTTTTTGCTTTTGTGATATTTATTTATTTCCATATCTCATTCTTGTCATCGCTGCTTGGTGTGCATTGTATGTGTGTTCAGATTGCATTTATCTAACTTAAGTGATGAAATTGATATTAATGTTGAATATGTTAAAAGCATACGAGGACATAAACGTAAATGGGAATATGTTGATAATGGGCCTAGCTCTTGTGAAGATTCAGATTTTTCAAGTTCTGAGGATAGCTATGATAATTGGCCTGATGACTCGTTTGAGGAGGGTCTTCCTATCTCCCCGCCTATTAAGTACTCTCCACTTGTTTTTTGGCCCCCCATCAATTAATGAGAACCCATGGTGGGATGAGATCGATATGGAGATTTTAATACGAATGGAATGGGCTGACGTCAATATGATACTACAATGGTTGGATGCACCAATTTATGCTACAGACACAAATTCTGAAACCGCATCACAATCTATTTTTGATGACATGCCACCTCTTGAGGATATCCCTAATTGTGATAATGAAATTGGAGATGCTTGTTCTTACTATGATTTTAACATTCCTAATGAAACTCCATATGATTTTGAGCAACCTGACAGTCTTACTATACACAATGCTTCATTCCTTTGTGAGACCAGCTTGAGGTATGTTTTTTAACATTGTTCCTTTATTTTCACGACTTATTTTATTTTATTTTTGTTTTAGTTATGTGTTAATTTAATTTTGATTACTTTATCGTCATTAATCACTTTCGCATTAAGTTGGGGGGGTAGTTTTCCGCTTACACAATTTTTTTTCTCTTTCACTTTGTTCCCACATGGCAGACATATTGAAGACAATGTGTACCTTCAGTTGGGGGGAGATAGTAAGTTAGGAAAAGTTACCTTAGATAGATTAAAAGTGAGTAATACATAAAATTTTTTTTTTAGGAACTCTTGAGTTTAGTGGTGGTACTACTTTTGAAGATAATAAATGACTTATTCTTAATATACAAATAGGGAATGAAAATTGAAATCAAATATAAACTTTTCTAATGTACCAAAAACTTGGAACTTTAAACTGTTAAAATGAAAGTGTGTTAAGGATTAGAATTTATGAGACTTAGTGAAGCAAGTACACCTAGATAAAAGTAAGACTTAAATACCCTACATTTTGTGAGATTTGAGCTTTAACTTTTGTTTCTAAAGGGTTTTTGTGTTTAAAGATCCATATATATTTTCGTTCATCTTACTTTCATTTGAATAGCTTCATCACACTAGTTTGTTTTGGTATTAAATGCACAAGAGGATACTATTAATTTTCATGAGTGGATCAATATCTCTGACTAGTGTTATTAACCTAGAGAGTGATGTTAGGCCCTCATTCTTAGGTTTGAAAGCCTGAAACCTTTCTTTGTTCACATCACCATTAGAGCCAATTTGGAGCCTTAAAAATAAAAAAAAATAATTATTTATGATGTTCTTTTTGTTTTACCCATATTAATGACCCTTTTTGAACCTTAGATATGTAGGTTAGTCCACCCTTGCATGGTATAGAATATTTGTGCAAATCACACAATAAGGTGTGTAAGGGAGTAATAAAAAAAAAAAATGGGACATACAATTCCACTAGTTCCATATTTTCAGTCCCATGAAAAAAAAAAAAAAAAAACCTTAAAGGTTTGGCATTCAAGGATAAAAATGGAGAAAAGGTTAGGGGAGAAAGATGTCGCACAAATATTCCTGAACATGCACTTTGAAATTTCCCATCCGTTGTTTGTTCAGCCAATAACCCCTAGGCCAAATTACAACCTAGTAAAGACCTAATGGACTCTATGTGAAAGATACTTAGAGGAGTTTTGATCCATCTCAGGTAATTGTTAGTAGCACTTTTATTATGCATTAATACATTTCTTCCATGAAGCTATGTAATATTACATATGATTTACTTTTTTCATCCGTTGCTATTTTGGGTTCACTGTTTTGATTTGTTTTGCACTCCTGCATGAACCAATGCAGAGTAAACCTGTTTTAAGTGACTTCCTTCAAGAGTGAACAACCTGGTGAGATTTGAAGTCAAAACCATGATCTTTGAGTGCATTTGTTAGTTAAGTTGACTGAATGACATGAATTGATGCACCTAAATTGAGATGGTTGAAAAGTTGAGTGAGTTTGAGGCACATTAGAGAAATTTATGCCATAATTTTGAAATTCTATTACTTATTTCTTATTCATTGTAAGTCAAAAGTTATTGGATTGAATATTGCCACCCATTAAACTAGGTTAGGAATTTTGGGGGTAGATTCACTGCAAACCCTCACGAGACTTCACTCGTCCACTAGGGGGAACCTAGGAGTTTAAAAGGCTTGCTGTATGTAGCTAGGTGCAATCGTGTTTCCAACGAAAAGAGAAATAGGTTAGAGACTTTAGTTAGATTTAAATAAAGCCATTGCTAGGGACTAGCAATGCTCAAGTTGGGGGGTGTGATTACGCTTGAAAAGTGTAATTACAA
>JAVXUM010141491.1:0-17576 GCA_035590655.1 Pouteria glomerata | reverse complement strand
GTCATGCAATAGCCCGCAAACCACATGACCCAGGTAAACCGCACTAGGCAAGCCCTGTGCGACGGGCTCATGCCAGGAGAGAGGTTTGAACCCTGGTGGTGTGTGAGAAATTTCACCCCACCAACCACTAGGCCAGCCCCCACTGGTAGGTTTGGCACATTATCTCTGGTAAATGTGGTTTATCTTTCCCATCATTTACATGGTCATCTTTGCAGGAATGGGCATGTCATTCTTTCAAAGGGTTTTCTCTTTTATCTATCATTGGTAGACTATCCCTCTCTGCTTCTATGTATTTCTTATGGAGAGAAAGAAACTCTCGCAGGTGTAGGGGTGGGTCAAAAAATGAGCTCTCTTTGGTCTCCTTGATTATGGACTCGGTTCGTTCAAAGTTGCAGGACTGCTCCAGATTTCCTTCTTCAGCCCTGAATCTTCAACTAGTTCATGCTTGGCATCTTTCACCATCCTTATTGGATGGAGCTTAAATTTATGTTTCTTGTCAGTGCCTTATGCTTCATGGATGTATCTTATAGGCCTTTTGAGCAAAGCTTATGTATGTCCAGGTGTATGCCCCTGTGTAGTTGTACATTAATTTCTTTATTATTAAAAATATTTACTGCTTTTACCTTTCAAAAAAAAAAAAGATTATCAAAGATAAAATAGACAAGTGGCTAGATTTTCTAAGTCTATGTTCTTTCAAATAAACAATGGAAAAAAATCTAAATCCTCCCAAACGGAATTTCTAGGGTTTCAAAAAGTACCTATGATGTCAGAGTAATGCCTATTTATAGGCTTACAGATGTAAGGGTAAAACAGTAATTTTGTTCTTTTAAATTACATAAGAAATTTTCTAGATAAAACGTCGCGAGCGTCTAATAAAGAAGCAGGCGTATGCCCAAGCCTTGTGTAGCCAACTACTCGACAAAAGTCCTGAGAGAATCAAGTATAATCCAACCTTGGCAGGTGCCCAAGGTTGGACATAGTCGGGCACCCAAGATCGTGTGCGCACAAGGTGGCTTCAGGTCGTGCGCCCAAACTCCTTCTCAGGTGGGTGCACAAGGTCCTTCTCTACTTGGCAGATTCCCCACAGCCACTTGGCAGAGAACCATTCTCTACTTGGTAGATTCTTCACATCCACTTAGTATAGAACCATGCACTTTGACTCTTCAAAATCACACATCATACTCTTGTTGTCACCTTGGTTAAATGCTTCCATGATTAAACTTTGGAGCTTCCTTGCCTTGACTCTTGTAATGGGTCCTTGATAGCTAGGTAGTGATGGAGCTTCTTCATCATCCCCTCCCTCTTGAAAAGAACTCAACCTCGAATTCAGTCCTGTACCAAAATAGGGAGAAAGATCAGTAACATTGAAAGTATTGCTCACGCCATACTCACTTGGCAATTCGATCTTATAGGCACTATTATTAATGCGCTCCAAGACTTTAAAAGGTCCATCTTCTCGAGGTTGCAACTTTGATTTCCTTTGCGGAGGGAACTTTTCTTTCTGCAAGTGTACCCAAACTAAGTCACCTGGTTCAAACACAATTGCCTTTCGACCTTTGTTAGCATATGATGCATATGATTTATTTTTCTTTTCAATGCGTAACTTAACTTGTTCATGCATTTTCTTCACAAATTATGCCTTACTTTTACCATCAAGAGATGCAATATGCTTAACAAGAAATCCTAAAATAAAGTGCATAAACAAATCAACCCAAGGAGGTTCAGGTGTAGGCAATAGTGTATATAGCCTATGAGGCATCACCTTAGACTTTACTCTTTTGCAAGTCTCGTATTTGGCACAAAATTTCTCAACATCCTTTTTCATGTGAGACCAAAAGAAATGTTCCTTAAGTATGTCAAGAGCATTAGCAGCCCCAAAATGCCCCATAAGACTACCACAATAATTTTCATGCACAAGCAAACCATGCAAGGAACTTTTAGGCGCACACAATCTATTTTTCCTAAACAAATATCCATCATGCCTAAAGTATTTTTGAAATTCATTGTGTTCACATGCAGCATACATTTATGCAAAATCAGATTCATGCTCACATAATTCCTTAACATATTCAAAACCAAGCAATTTAGAATCAAGTGTGTTAAGGAGACTATACCTTCTTGATAATGCATCAGCCACAATGCTTTCTTTACCTTGTTTGTATTGCACCACATATGGAAAGGACTCAATGAACTCTATCCACCTAGCATGTTTTTTGTTTAGCTTCCTTTAGCCTTTAAGATGTCTCAGAGATTGATGATCGGTATAGATGATGAACTCTCTTGGCCATAGGTAATGCTACCATGTTTCCAAAGCTCTTACCAATGCATATAGCTCCTTGTCATATGTAAAATAGTTCAACGCTGCTCCATTTAGCTTCTCACTAAAATATGCAATGGGCTTCATTTCCTGCATCAAAACAGCACCAATCCTCTTCCCAGAGGCGTCACATTCTATTTCAAAAGCTTTAGTAAAATCAAGCAATACAAGCAACGGAGCTGAACATAATTTTTCTTTCAACATATTAAATACATGCTCATGCTCATCACACCAAACAAATGAAACATTCTTTTTCACCAGTTCATTCAAAAGAGTGGCTATGCTACTAAAATTAGGTACAAACCTACGGTAAAAACTAGTAAGCCCATAAAAACTCCCTACCTCACTCACATTGGGAGGTCTCGGCCACTCCCTAATGGCTTCCACCTTCTCTTCATCCACTTCAATTCCCTTTCCACTAACAACAAAAGCAAGAAATACAAGCCTCTCTATGCAAAAACAACACTTTTTGAAATTAGCATACAACTTTTTTTTCTCTCGAAACATTAAACACAAGTCTCAAATGTTGTAAATGATCATGCATGCTTTTGCTATAAATCAGAATGTCGTCAAAATAGACAACAACAAATTTCCCAATAAATTATCTCAACACATGGTTCATCAATCTCATGAAAGTAGTAGGTGCATTTGTGAAACCAAAAGGCATCACTAGCCACTCATAAAGACCATACTTAGTTTTAAATGCAGTTTTTCACTCATCACCTATTTTCATTCTAATCTGATGATATCCACTCTTAAGATCAACTTTGGAAAATATGCAAGCACTATGAAGTTCATCAAGCGTGTCATCAAGTCTAGGAATGGGATAGTGATACTTTATCGTGATTTTGTTGATAGCACAGCAATCTACACACATTCAGAATGTGCCATCATTCTTTGGCACCAAAAGCACAGGCACGGCACAAGGACTCATGCTCTCTCTCATGTACCCCTTAGCCAATAATTCCTCCACTTGTCTCTAAAGCTCTTTAGTCTTTTCTGGATTACTTCTATATACAGGTCTGTTTAGAATTTGAGCTCCAGGCACTAAGTCAATTTGATGCTCAATGCCCCTCAAGGATGGTAAACCTGGTGGCATCTCATCTGGGAAAACATCCTTGTATTCCTGTAAAAGAGAAGTAACAGCAGTAGGAAGACTAAAATCAAGGTCAGAATCAGAAAATAAAGACTTTTTATACATGAGAAAGTATAAAGGTCTCAAGTCTTACAAAACTTCTCTCATTTCTTTTTCTCCCATAAATAATGTCATTCTTTTCCCCTCTCTTTCTTTTGAACTAGATTGTTCTCATTTTTCTTTTGTTCTCTCATTTTTCTCTTTTGCTTCTATTTTTTTCTCTTCTCTCTTTTCTTTCCTCTCATTTTCTTCATTCTTTTCTCTTTTCTCATTTTCTTTTCTCTCATTTTCCTTATTCTTTTCTCTCTTCTCTTTTTCTTTTCATTCTTTTTCCTTATTCTTTTATCTCTTTTTATTTTCTACCTCAATTGATTTTCCTTTCACTCCCTCAATTGCTCTCATAATCCTCACTTGATCTTCATGAGTTTATGAAGGGTTCAAAGGATTTAGAGTGTATGTCCGGCCATCCTTCACCAAAGTATACTTTTTCTTTCTTCCATCAAGTGTCACACTGCTATTATATTGCCACGGACGCCCCAATTCCTATAATTTATACCACCCATTTTTCCTCTAAACCCTCTACCTCTAGGAGGCCGAAACCCTCTACATCCCTGATTATAGAGGCTGGAATCATACTCTTTTTTAACATCTTCATTTTCTTATTCATTTTTATTATGAACTCTACCCCCGAAATTATCAACTCTTACTTCCTCATTTCTGCCCATATTGGTTGAAGCCCCTTCTATGCATTCTAATTCCTCTTATTCTTTCAACATTCTCCCCATTTAATGCCCAGATGGTGTGGCTAGGGGCTGTTGTACCACCCTCGGGGGGGTTAATACCCTTGGTCTTCACCCTCCTCCCCATTTGACTATTTATCTCCGTTTCTCCTATTCTTAGCCTCTTCTCTATCCCTTACCTCCAACCTTTCAATCCTATCCAATAAAGTAGCCATCACAAAATTATTTCTATCCATTTGTTGCCTTATGTTTCAAGCAACATATGGTCACCTACAACTCTTCCATCAACACTACTACCCTTTGCTACATTACTACCAATGACTTCTTGTTCGTTGGACATGTTTTAAAACTGCAAGGAAAAGATAATAATAAATGGCTCACCCTCTCAACTGTTTTCACTCAAATAATGGCTTTTCTCTTTAATGTTCTTACACTCTTGGCACCCCTGAGCTTCTGGCTAAGGAAAAAGATTGTGTTAGCCGGCTCTCTTTTGCTTGTCGAGGTGTGGAGAGTTATGCAAAACAAAGGAGTAGGGTGCAATGGCTCCAATAGATCAAAATTCTTCTTTTTTCTTTAATTCTATCAAGGCCAGGCATAATGTGAATAAAATTTTAAGCATTCAAGATGAGGATGGTCTTTGGCTTTGGGAGAATGAACAAATCACTTGTTTGGTGGTGGAGTTCTATAAGAATCTGCTTGGCTCGGCCGGTTCTATTCCTTATGGGGGAGTTAATGAGCTAAGCAAATATGTGGACCCTTCTCTTCTTCCTTCACAAATTGATATACTTGGGAATAACTTCTCAGATGCTGAGATCAAGGACTCAATGTTTAGCTTGCATCCTAATAAAGCCCCTAGCCCCGATGGTTTTAATGCTTTCTTCTTTCAAAATACTTGGAATATTGTTAGTTCGGATGTTATTGCTGTTGTTAAGGAATTTTTCACTACAGGCATTCTTCTAAAGGAATCCAATACCACCATTATTGCTCTTGTTCCTAAGGTGCCGAATGCTACAAGATTGAAGGACTTCCGACCAATTTCCTATTGCAACATGATTTACAAGTGTATTACTAAGCTAATTGCCAACCGGTTAAAATTGGTCCTCCCCTCCATCATTAATGAGGCTCAAGCTGCTTTTGTGCGCGGGAGACATATTGGTGAAAACATCCTTTTGGCATAGGAGTTAGTTCGTGGGTATCACCTCTCTTCCCCCTCTCCTAGATGTGCACTTAAAGTGGACCTCATGAAGGCCTTCGACTCGATCAAGTGGGAATTTCTTTGGGATTCTATTCAGTTGCTTGGTTTCTCTTCTAAGTTCATTGGTTGGATCAAAGCATATGTCACCACCCCTAGATACTCGGTCTCCATCAATGGTGAACTTGCTGGTTTCCTTGAAGGTAAGAAAGGTATTCGACAAGGTGACCCCATCTCTCCCTACTTATTTATGATTTGTATAGAAGTTTTCTCCCGCATTTTGAGTATGAAGGTTCAAGACTTTTCTTCTTTCAAGTTCCATTGGCGGTGTAGGAAATCTAAGCTCACACATCTTTACTTTGCGGATGATTTGATGATTTTTTGCCGTGGTGATTTGGATTCTTTAACAATGGTAAAGGAAGCCCTTTTTACCTTTTCTTCTTTCTTAGGCCTTCAGCCAAATGCAGGTAAGAGTACTATTTTCCTTTCAGGGGTTGATGGTTAAGTACAAGAAGAGCTGGTACGCTTTATGAGTTTCTCCATGGGTACCTTGCCAATCCGCTATCTAGGGGTTCCCCTTATCTTCACCAAACTTAAAGCCTCGAATTGCTGTGACTTGGAAAACAGAATCCTGAGAAGGATTAAGTCCTGGACCAACTGATTTTTGGTTTTTGCTAGTCGTCTCCAACTAATTCAATCAGTGCTTTTTAGTATCCAAACCTTTTGGAGCTCCCACTTTGTGTTTCCAACTAAAATTATTAAATAGAAGGCTCTCTTTCGACCTTTCTATGGAGTGGTGTTTCCTTAGGAAAGCATAGTGCTAAAGTGGCTTAGGCTGAAGTTGCTAACCTAAGAAGGAGGGAGGCCTCGGCATAAAGAAGATTAAAGACTGGAATTTAGCTTCTATGACCCGCTACATTTGGCTTTTGTATCAGCCATGCTCAAACTCTCTATGGGCTTCTTGGACTAAAGAGAACTTACTTTGTAAGGAGCAATTTTGGGTGGCTAAGCTTCCTTGGAATTGTTTATGGACATGGAGAAAGGTCTTGAAGCTTCATGACAAGGTTAGAGGCTTCATCTCAGTGACAATGGGAAATAGTTCCTCCACCTCACTTTGGTTTGATGCTTGGATGCCTCATGGTCCCATCTACTCCTCTCCTCATGCAAGAGTAATTTATGACTCTGGCTTGCCTAAGGATGCACTGGTTAGCTCTATTATCTCTTATGGTAGTTAGTCTTGGCCTATTGCAAATTCAAATGACCTTATTGAGTTGAAGGTGGAAACTCTTTCCCTTCCCCAACCCGATTGCTCCCGTATGGATAAGGTAGTATGGGAAAGGTCTCATTCATATTCAGTTAAGGTTGCTTGGGAGTCACTACGCAGCCCCTCTCCATGGGTGGATTGGTTTCATCTTGTTTGGTTCAAACACCATGTCCCTCGGCACTCATTCATGCTATGGCTTGCCCTGCGGAATCGGTTATCTACTCAAGACCGCTTATGTTCATTCAGCATTCTTCAGCAAATGAATTGTTACACGTGTGGCGCTAATGTTGAAGATCTCAACCATTTGTTCTTTGATTGTCCTTTCTCCTTTCGAGTATGGCATGCTATCCAAAGTAAGTGTGATCTGTCTCCTCTATCCTTTGCATGGATGGCTATGTAAGATTGGACTTGTCACACCATCAAAGGCTCTTCGCTAATTTCCATCATAAGTAGGTTATCTTTTTCTGCTACTATTTACTTTCTATGGCATGAAAGGAATACCCGCAGGCATGGGGTTTGGCTCAGAACGAGACTTCTTTAGTTTTAATGATTATGGATTCGGTCCGTATGAGGCTAATGGATTGCTCGGGTTTTCCCACCTGGACAAAGAATCTCCATTTGGTTGGTGTTTGGCAACTTTCTCCATTTGTGTTGGATAATCCTTGATTTGTGATTATGTATTTGCCATAAGCTTTATGATGTATCTTTTGGCTTTGGTTTTACCATGCTTATGTATGTTTCCGGGGGTATGCCCCAAGTATATGTAAATTAACTCTTACTATTCACCATTAATCTATTTTCATTTACTTTTCAAAAAAAAAAAAGTTCTCACATTCTTGCCTTTTACCACTCAATTTTCTTCACTATGCTTTTTTTTCAAGAACAATGGCAATTTGACTCTCCAATCACTTGAATATATATAACAATGAAAATCAAGAACGATTAGGACGAAATGAAGTTGCAAGAAAGGATTAATGTGACACTTGGAGCAATAAAAGATGACACCAAATTAGAGACAAAGAAAAGGTAAATGGAATGACTCCTGGAAACTAAATTTGAGACTCTTGAATATAATGATATCAACCCCAATAGGCAGATTGCAAAGCTAGGTACACTGATTGCGTCAATTTTTAGATACAAGCTCAATTCGCTTCAATTTAAGTTCATCAATCAATTTAATGAATTTTGAGCTGAAAATTGGTGGACAAATGCACAGTGATATGAGTAAAATAAGGGTAAATTTTGAGAATTTTATAAACGGGTTTAGGTGTTCAAACAGAGGTTGTTCAGTCTAGGTACCCACCTTAGTTCGCCTATCAAATGAATGAATTTTGGCCTGAAATTTTAGGATCAAAGCTACTTATATGAGGATTGTTTTGTGGTAAAATCCTGGAATTTTTGGTGGGTGAACTGAATTTTTGCTTATTTCTTCCCCAATTTCGATTCTGTGGTCAAATGGTGGAATTTAACCCCCAAATTTTATGTAAGAGCCTTTTAATATCCCAAGATGAGATCTTGAAAGTTTGAGGTCAAAATCCCAACCCTAGCTATTTTGTTTAAGTTTCAATGCAAAGCACCCAATGTAACAATCAATTCAACAAACACCCTCAATGCCAAAAACCAGCGATCAAAGGATTACCAAAAGACTCGACACTTTAGGGAATTAGGGTAAATGAAATTTATGTAAACCCTAATAGATCCCTTCTTGGCCTAATGTCGTGAAGAGAAACAAACAAAATTTGGAAAGACAAAATAGGACAATACCTTGTATGATGTACCAGCTCTGATACCAAAATGATAAAGGATCTTAACCATACATCAACAAGGTCGTTTTCTTCCCTTAATCAACACAACCCCAACCTGTGGAGAGGCACCAATCAAAAATGAAGAAGGAAGCTAAGGAACCAAATCACAATAAAAACACATTCTAAGGTAACTTGATTATCAAAGATAAAATAAACAAGTGGCTAGACTGTCTAAGTCCATGTTCTTTCAAAAAAACAATGGAAGAAAATCCAAACCTCACAAACGGAATTTCTAGGGTTTCAAAAAGTACCTATGATGTCAGACTAATGCCTATTTATAGGCTTAGAGACACGTAAGGGCAAAATAGTAATTTTATTCTTTTAAATTACATAAGAAATTTTCTAGATAAAATGTCGCGGGCACCCAACAAAGAAGCAGGCGTGCACCCAAGCCTTGTGTAGCCAACTACCCGACAAAAGTCCTGAGAAAATCAGGTATGATCCAACCTCGGCGGGTGCCTAAGGTAGGACACAGTGGGGTGCCCAAGATCTCGTGTGCCTCAGGTGGCTTCAGGTCGTGCGCCCACGATGCTGTGCCCAAGACCTCAGATGGGCGCCTAAGGTCCTTCTCTACTTGGCAGATTCCCCACATCCACTTGGCATAGAACCATTCTCTACTTGGTAGATTCTTCACGCCCACTTAGCAAAGAACCATGCACTTGGACTCTTCAAAATCACACATCGTGCTTTTGTTGTCACCTTGGTCAAATGCTTCCATGATTATACTTTGGAGCTTCCTTGCCTTGACTCTTATAATGGGTCCTCAATAGCTAAGTAGTGATGAAGCTTCTTCATCATCCCCTCCCTCTTGAAAAAAATTCGACCTCGAATTTGGTCCTATACCAAAATAAGGAGAAAGATTAGTAACATTGAAAGTATTGCTCACACCATACTCACTTGGCAATTCGATCTTGTAGGTATTATTATTAATGTGCTCCAAGACTTTGGAAGGTCCATTCCTCGAGGTTGCAACTTTGATTTCCATTGCGTAAGGAACCTTTCCTTCTGCAAGTTTACCCAAACTAAGTCACTTGGATCTCACGGTTTAGCTCAGCAGATTCAGGGGGCTCGTCTCATACGTGAGGCAGGGGGTTCGAGTCTCGCTGGGTGTAACCGTGCAAGAGCTTGGGTCAGTCGAGGAGTTTGTAGCCTCATAAAGCCCAAAGGGCCTACAGGTAATTTCTCCCCGTCACCAATAAAAAAGAAAAAACTAAGTCACTTGGAAGAGCTACAATGTTGGGTTGTCTAATATAATGTTGCTACCACTTTGGAAGCTGTACGAGCAGCAACATTGGGCTATCTAATATAATCTCTCTTAGTTCCCAAATGTTAGGGTAAGGCCATTTCCATTGCTCATCCCGAATTATGCACGAAACTTTTGCATTCTTGTGTAAGCCAGCATCATAAACAATACGTTAGCCATATTTGGGAATGAAGAGACCCCTGGGATGCCAACATGAATACCAAAGAAAGAGTGTATTGCCCTTACCTACTTTATATTTGGAAAGCTGGATGGCTATCCTCTGAAGTCCAAGGATTTTTCTCCAGTTCCAAGAGCAATCTAAAGAAGGCTTAATTTCCCAGAAGCGTCTTCCTTTTAGTAAGTTAGACTTACACCAGTGGCACTAAAATAGAGTTTACCAATAATAGAAAGTAATGAATTATCATTAAAGGAATGAGCAACAAAATCTTGAACAACCTCCAAAGTGGATGAATTATCTTGGACATTGCATTTGAAAAGAATGCTCCACCAAACTCTCTCAGTATAATGGCAACCAAAGAATAGATAATTAATATTCTCCATGTTCCAACGACAAAAAACACAATTATTATGCTGAAGGAGTCCATATGATTGGAGCTTATCTTATGTTGGAAGTTTACCTCTCAGCACCAACCATAAAATGAAAACGTGCCTTGGTATGTGTTACTTGAACCAAACCAGCACGTACCAGGTCATCGGAGGATGACATGCCCTGAGAGCATTCCAAACAGCCTTAATAGAAAAGCTGCGCTTGCCATTCCACTGTATTTTGTCCTCGGCATTAGTATTTTGAAAGGAAAAATTGTAAGTCTCCTTCTGTAGGTCCAGCAAATCAAATGAATTTGCAGCAGGCCAAGACTAGTGGTTGTTGCTGATAATGGAACTAACTGTGGCCTTCCACGAGAGACCCGAATCATAAATGACTCAGGCATTAATAGAAGAATAGATTGGGCCCCGAGGAAGCCACGCATCAAACCAAAGTGGAGTGTCTAACCCATTTCCAATGTCATAGGATATGAAAGGTCTGATTTTATCTCTTAACCTCAAGATTTTCCTCCAAGTCCAGGTACAGTTACCAGGGATCTTAACAACCCAAAAATGGCTTTTGTGAAGGAGGTTTAGCATAACCCATTTCACCCAAAGTGATGAAGAAGAAGGGTGACAAAGATTGCAAACCAATTTTGCCATAGAAGCTGAGTTCCAATTCCTCACCTTCTTGATGCTGAGAATCCCTCCTTCTTAGGTCTAGTAACGACATCCTAGGCTATTCTTGCGCCTTTGAACTGGAAAGAATGACCTTTCTACAAAAAGACTCTGAAAACACTTTCAACAGACTTAGTGACACAGACTGGCAGCACAAAATAAGAACACTAGTAAGTTTGGATACTAAATAAAACAGATTGGATTAGCTGAAGCCTTCCCGCAAATGACAAGAAATTATTAGTCTAGCATTTGACTTTCCGAACAATCCGGTCTACCAAATCTTTGCAATCGACTACTTTTAGCTTAGAAGAAATTAGAGAAACTCCAAGATATCGAATTGGAAAGGAGCCTTCTTGAAATCCAAGCATAGAGATCAGATCATGCTTAAGAGAATAATCAATACCAGAGAGAAACAATTGACTTTTGTCAGGATTGGGATGAAGTCCAGACAAGCAGAAAATGTTTGAAGAGCACCATGGATAATCCGAATAGAATTCAGATCAGCCCTACAAAAAATCATTAAATCATCTGCAAAACAAAGATGCATGAGTTTAGTTTTACGACATCTCCAATGATATTTAAATTCTCCAGAGTTGGCCACATTTTTCTTTGTAATTCTATATAGTATTTCCACGCAAATTACAAAGAGACAGGGGGAGAGTGGGTCTCCCCGACGTAATCCTTTCTCTTTTTTTTTGGGTAATTAAGTAATTTTTTATTAATGAATGAAATGTACGATATCTTATTGGCAATCCCCCGTCTTACAAAATAAATTATAATAGGATCCCCAAATTACTACATAGAGTCACATGCTCAACATTAGATCTAATGACAGAAAAGTTAGCAAGCTTAATTCTAAGTACACGGCATATGTCATAAGTAATAACATGGATTGAAGAAAAAAGCCCTTTGAAGATCCGTGCATTCCATTCTTGCCAAATGTAGTTTACAAGAACAGCCCAAGCAAGCTTCCTCAAAGTAGAAGCAAAATTCTTCCCACTGAATTTGCTAATGGCCCAAGCAACTTCATTCTTCCAAGGCTATCAAGCTTTAGTGATGAGGCATTTGCTAAGCACCATTTTCCTTAAGTCAGCTGAGAATAGACATAAGAAGAAAAGATGATCCATAGTTTCCATGGTTTGATTACATAATGCACAGTTAATATCAGCATTCATTCCCCAAGCAAGCATTCTATCTTCGGTATTTAGCCTTTCTTGGATTGCTAGCCATAATATGAAACTGTGCCGAGGGATGTGATTAGCATACCATAGCAGGTGATGCCAAGCAACTTTTGGGAACTTAGCTCGAATTGAATTCCAAGCAGCTGCTGCCATGTAGATTCCATGCTTAGAAGCATGCCAAATAAATCTATCCTCTACTTGTGGGTTGGGCATGTAAGCTAGTGGATGCTTAAGAATTCTTCCTTTAGTTCCCAAGTACATGGATAGGGCCACTTCCATTGCATATTGTTAACTACTTGCCAAACTTTTGCATTACTAGGTATACCTGCATCATAGGCAATCCTTAGTCCATGTTTAGAGATTAGAGGGCCACATAGATGCCAATTGGAGAACCAAAGTGAGATAGAAGTACCCGCTCCCACTTGGTATTTGGATTATCTACTTGCCTGCTCTCTTAACTTGAGGAATTTATGCCATGTCCAAGAACAATCTGAAGGGATTTTGACTTCCTAGAAGCATTTACCTTTGAAGAGATTGGAATTACACCACTCGACCCACGGAGAAGGGCTCTTAGAGGATAAAGCCCATATTGCCTCATTATTGTAGCCTTATTCCATTCATTGAGTTTACGGATGCCAAGCCCTCCTTCATTTCTTAGCTTGCAAACTTCTTCCCAATTTATGCCAAGTCTCCTCAATGTTTGCTCAATAAGATCAGTCACTTTCTTTGGAAGAATGAAGTGGATGCTCTAATAAACTTTAATACTGAAGAGAATTGACTTGATGAGTACCAGTCTACCTGCATATGACAGGCATTTTGAGGACCAGCTTTTAACTCTATTATTCACCTTATCAATAAGCACCTTGCAGTCTTGCACTTTGAGCTTAGTAGAGATGAGTGGCACACCTAAGTATTTAACAGGAAGCTCACCTAGCAGGAAACGAAGCATTGAGCATTACCATAGCTTTTCATGTTTACTTAGTCCCGAAATATAAGCTTTGCTCTTACCTCCATTTGGTTGCAGACCCGAGTACTTGTGAAATTCTTTAAGAGCCATATGAATGATCTGTAGGGAGGCTTCAGTAGGAGAGTATAACACAAATAGCTCATCAGCAAAGCATATGTGATTAATAAGAGATTGGAGCATTTGGGATGATGAACAAATTCACTCCATCCCACTAGCTTATTAAAGAGCTTAGAGAAGAATTCCATAATTATGAGAAAGAGATAAGGAGATAGTGGGTCTCTTTGTCTAAGGCCCCTAGCACCGGGGAAGTTACCTTCTAGAGCACCATTAAGGGATATTGAAAATTGAGGCGTAGTGATACAGACTTTAATCCAATTAATGAACTTGGGAGGCAAGTTGAGACCTTGTAGAACATCAAGTATGAGGTCTCACGATACTGAATCAAAGGCTTTCATTAAATCAATCTTTAACGCACATCTGGGAGACAAGTTGTTCTTGTGATAATTTCTTACAAGTTCCTGCATTAGAAGAATCTGGTCTGATATCGATCTTCCATTCACAAATGCAGCTTGGGATGGGCTGATGATATAAGGTAGTATTTTCTTGAATCTGTTGGCAAACAGCTTAGAAATACACTTATGGATTGTTGAGCAACATGATATGGGCCTACAATCTATGACCATACTTGGACTGGGGACTTTGGGGACCAATGTAATAATGGTAGAATTAATCACTTTCAATAGCTTACCTGATTGGAAGAAAGACTTTATGGCTGGAGTAAAGTCATCCCCAACCACTTCCCAAGCTCTTTTAAAAAAGTGAGAAGTATATCCATCAGGGCCCAGGGCTTTGTTACTTGGAAGAGAGAATAGAGTGTTCTTAATCTCCTCATCAGTGATTTCATGCTCCAATGACTTTAATAGCTCTTGGGAAAGATTAGATTGCATGATTCCTGCCACATATTTTTTTGCCTCATGTGGATAGTGAAATGGAGTTCCCAATAATTTCTTGTAGTGATCAATGAAAATGGTTTTGACTTCCTTATAGTCCTTATACCTTTTCCCTAGAGCATCCTGGATAGAAAGAATTTTGTTCATGGAGCAATGAGCTTTGACCCTTCTATGGAAGTAAGAAGTGTTTTGGTCCCCTTCTTTGATAGAGTTGTCTCTAGCTTTTTGTTTGTAGAAGGCTTTCTCGGCAAGTGCAAGGTGAAGCTATCTATCCATAGCTTTGCCCTCTTCAGCCATAAGACATGGATCAGGATTCACTTGAAGTTCACTTTGAATAACTTCTAGCATAGCTTTAGCTTCGGCTGCCTTAGCAGAGATTCCTCCATAGTATTTGTGATTAAGAGCTTTAAGAGTTGCCTTTAAAGCTTTTAGCTTGGTGAAGAGTTGATACATTGGAGTGCTTACTACTTAAGTGGACCATACGTCCTCTACTATCTTGGTAAAGTCTTTATTATTGGTCCAGAAGTTAAAAAACTTGAAAGGCTTCTTACCAGTAACTAGATTGGGCCGAATGTTTATAGTTGTCGGGTTATGATCAGATATACTGGCCGTGGGAAGAAAGGTTCTAAATTTGGGAAAGCTGAGAGCCAACTTTCATTTGTTAATGCTCTATCAAGTTTACTAAAGCTTCTGCAGCCATCAATTTGCTTATTACTCCATGTAAACAAACATCCAGAATACCTCAGATCAATGACTTCAATATCTTCAGTGCAGCTATTAAAGTCCTGAATAGCAGCTCTATCAAATCCTCTTCCTCCGCTTTTTTCATGCTCAGCTTTGATTATGTTAAAATCCCCCAGGATAATCCAAGGCTCTTGATTGCTGATTACACCATAACTAGCTCTTAAATCTGCCCATAGCTGCTCTCTAAGTTTCCTGTCATTGGAAGCATAAACAAAAGTAGCAAAAAAACTTATGGATAAAGAGTTGTGACTGATATGACAAAATATAGACTGATTAGTTGTAGAGATGATTTCAAGTTTGACTTGGGAAGGATCCCATAAAAGGAGAATTTTGGCAGCTGAGTCATTAGAGAAGTTTCCAACATGACAAAAAGTGGGATTTATGGATTTACAAGTGTTCACAATGTTATGACCTTGTACTTTGGTTTCTAATAGGCCAACTATGTTGAGGGGAGTAGTTTTAACAAGCTTCTTTACTTCTGTTTGTTTTAGGGGATGGTTTAGCCCCCTAGTATTCCACGCAGCTAGATTCATGGAGAGGAGGTGGTAGGAGAAGAGACCTGGCTAGAAGCTGCATTCTTCTTATGAAGAGCATGTAGGAGCTTCCCTTTCTTTTTCCTTTGGCTCTTTGATAAATTGATCTTCCAATCATCAACTTCAGAGCTAAGAGGAGGATCTGTTCCAGATTCCAGCTGGGTTTGTGGAGGGATAATTGCTAGAGGCCGAATAAGTTGACCATCTTTGAAAATGATCATGATGCTCCGATGATGAAGAGAGGTCACATTGATTGGCCTGCAGTGGCACTAGACATTGACTAACAGTGTTCTGCTCTGAGGGATTAGCATAGCTATTGCTATTAATCATCGAGTCCATTTCAGCTTGTTAGTTCTTACCCGCTACCTCCCGTGTCATATTTTAGGTGACAGTGGTGTCCAAGTGCTGGGAATTTAGCTCAAGAACATCAAACTTATTTGCTGTGCTGAGACTAGGAGTATTTTCTGCCACTGGTTTTTGGGGCTGTTGCATAGCTGAGTTGCTTGGTTGGTTAAACAGCAGGAGTTTCTTGCATGCCACTGTTTTTGTGTGGGTTGACAGGCCGCCATTCTTTTCGTACAGTTTTAGGGCAGTTATTAGTGCCATGTAGAAGGCTGTCACATTACTTGTATGATCTAGGAACCCATTCATATTCAACCAATTGTGCTTAGGTGGAACCATCATGATCAATGATCTCAATACTTTGTGGAAGATTAGCACTTGGTAAGACTTCGATACATACCCGTGCAAAGGACAAGCGCTGTTTCGCGGCTGTCATGCTACCCGTGAACAAGGGCTTCCCAATTACACTAGATAACTTACTCAACGTAGTGACTGACCACAAATGGTGCCGGACGTTTGGGAATCTAACCCAGATAGGAACTGTATTGATTTCCTCTTTATCATAAGAGCATTGAAGAGACCAAGGTTTAAGAATGAGAGGTTTATCAAAGTAGCTCCATAGCCCAAGCTCCATAATTTTTGTTTTCATTTCCTTAGTTTCAAATCTAAACAGAAAAACACCACATCTTAGTATGAGTGTATTAATCTTCCCAATGGTTTTCCATTTCTTTTCCACGAATTGTGGCATTAATTTGTAGGGAGGCCTAGCCCCAAGGAAAAACCCCACAAGAGTAGTATTCCATCTGCTTAGCTCCTCCTTAACTTTATCAGCAGTAACAGCAATACATGGTTGTTGATGGTTTACTGAAGAAGGTTCTTGTATAAGTTCAAGTGGGAGCCCATTACTCTTGACCCGATTAGCAGCAAAGAGGTTGGTCCATTTGGTGTTTGGGGGTTTGTTTCGGCTGGTGTATGCTTGCTGACTTGAGGATTGGGCTGGGCTATGGCTAAAAGCTGTAGTGGGCTGGTTATGATCTATTTTAGTGGCCTTTAAAGGTGGGAAGGGATCTATAGGTGTTGGGTCAGCCAGATTTGGGTTGGAGAGGACATTTGCTTTTGGGCTTGACTTCTGGCTAGTGCTAATAATGTTACAGACATGGGCCAAGGTCACTTTGGTTTCATTAAGGGGCAAAAGGTGGCCCAGGTCAGTTGATTGGTTGGTTGTAATTGGGTGAGGCGGCAAAGGGGGAAATTTTGAATATTCAGGCAGCCAGAACTGGTTGTTAACCAGGCATAAGGTTTGATTATCCAACGGTTTAAAAGGAAGAGGAGATAGGTTGTCCTCATCTGACATATCATAACCACAATCCAATGGTTGAGGAACATAGGACATACCGTGAACTCACAGATATGGCTGCTGCAGTACAGGTTCATTTTCTACTCTTAGTATAATCGCTCGTTCAGGCAGGGAAGCTTTAGTTAACATCTCTTGCCCCTCCAAATTACTACCTGACAGCTTCTTCATGGGACTTGATAGAGGTTGAGTACCGTTAGCACCAGACTTGCCTGCTTCAAGAATAATGTCACCCCCCGAGCTTGATATCATATTGCTAGACACCAGTAGGTGAGCTCTATTTGGGTCAGAAGAGTCGTAATTGAGTGAGTCAACTTTCCCATTATCTCCAGGCCAAGTTTTTTTGAAGTGCAGTAGCTCTTTTCTCAGTTCCTCAATGGACTTTGGATGCTTAGTACCATAACAGGGTTTAGTAGGTGAAGAGTGATAGAGATATAGACTAAAAGCTATGCTTTATGCTATGTTGGATATTTTAATGAGAATTTCTTTTGAGCAAGTTATGCCATTTATAATATTTGTGCATGTGTCTAGTATTCACAAAGAGTATTTGATCTAGTGTGTAGAGTACGGCTTACACACAGAAGACTA
>JAVXUM010141463.1:0-17584 GCA_035590655.1 Pouteria glomerata | reverse complement strand
GCATGAGAGATGCATATTTATATTGTTGTTGTGTATGTATATATGATGTGTTATATATGTACACTGGTGCACACTGGTGCATACTGGCACTGTCCTACCTACTGGGCTAGTTAGCTCACTCCCTCATTATTGCAGGTGATACAGAGAGGTAGGGTGGTGCCCATCTTGAACTGAGTTGACCATTGGAGACCTTAGAGATTATCTTATCGTATTGAGATTGTTGTACCTTATTTGTGCAACCCGAAGTGTGGGTCCCATTGATGATTGTGATGTATGACGTTTATTTATTTATATGGGGATTTGGGACGCTTATAGTTGCTCTTATGATACTATTGTATATTGACTTGACCTTGGCACAGGTTTTATTTTGTTTTAATTGTCCCTATTTTTCCATACCGTCCATTCCGGACAATTTATGTTAGGGGCGTGACAAACTTTCTTGACACTTTGAAAATATAAGAAACGATTCAAAACTTGTTATCTACTTTTCTTCTTCTTTCATTTTTAAAACATTCAAAAATTTGTAATATCGATCATATTTTGTTGAAATCCTTGATGATGTTACTTGATTATAATTTTTTAATATTTTGTAATCAAAGAAAAGAGATCGTACCAAAGAATGTTTTTAAAATGATATTATTCAAGTTTTATTTATCGTAAACGTGATTTTAAAATTGTGTTTTGGATTATTAGTTTTAACGATAAAATTTTTTCGATTTACTTTTCCTAAACGCGAGCTGTAAATTAAAATAAAAATCATTTCTAACATGAGAATAAAGTGTTCGTCTAGATTTATAAGTTGGATCAAGTCTTTTTAATATTAATTACTCGTAATTTTATTTTATTTGTTTATTAGTTATATAATTAATCTTTTCAAAACTTAAAACCAACTTTTTCTTTTTTCTATTTTTAACAAGAAACTAGTAGATAGAAAAATTTAGAAAACCTTAGTGTTCAGTCTCAAAGTTCTTTGTGGATATGAATCTAAATTTATCAAGTAAAATTATACTGCACGCCCTTATCTTAGAGATTTATTTATCTGCACATTTGATAAACGGTCAGTATTCTCTTAATTATATGAATATTTTTTTTATAAGTTGCAATCATTATATATTTATAGGCTTCAAACAGGTAGGCAAAAATTTTTTCCTGTTGGATACAACAAATGAAGAGTTTAAAAATTTCAAAGCCTGAAAATCATCCGCTGAATAAAATATTTATAATATTTGTACAATTCTTGGACAAATTTAGAATCAATTCACATTTGAGATAAATATTTTTTTTTTTTTTTTTTTTGCGTTTCTATCTACTTTAGGGCGTTTATAATTACCGTTGTATAAGTTAAAAGGAGTCGTCAGAGTCACAAAACAAGGGCTTGTAAGATTATTTGAAATTGGGAAGTGTAAAGTTATGTTTAACGGCAGTCATCAATCTAAATGATGGGTCATTTTACCTTTGTGGTTTTATAAGGAAAAAGGGAATTAGCTAGAGCTCAATTTCTATAAAAAAAAAAAAAAAAAGGCTAATTAAATGAATGACCCATCATTTAGAGGCAGGCCATTTTTCTTCGCCAATTCATTTAATTGAAACTGTATTATTAAGGCATGTTTTCCTTTTTTTCTCCAAGTTTTATTATTATTATTTTCTCAAAATTATCCAATGACATTAATAATATTTTGTATTTTTTTTAATTATCTAATGCAAGCATGCATGCATGCGTGAGTCCCTGTGGAAGAATTACAAAACAAATAAACGGAGTTAATTAATGTAGTATTCTAAATGAATTACAAAATTTAATTTGAATGATTTTTGAAATACTGGGTGTGTTTGGAGTTATATAAAATAAAATAAAATTTTAAAAATTAATATCTCAAATTTTATACAGTAAATAAAAAATTTAAATTTTTTAATTTTATAATCCGTATTTATAAAATTTTTTAAAAATTTATAAAATTTTATGTTTTTTTTAAAACACCCAACGGTGCCATTATTTTTTTGATCATATTTTTGGATGGGGCCTGAAAAATCCCCAAACCCCACCCCCTCCCTTTTTTTTAATCCTTCATGGTTGCAAAATCCAAAGCGTATCCGCCCCGGTTACTGAGTTATTTTTGTTACTGAGTTATTTTTTTTCATAATGAAATGACAAAAATCTATAGTAGAATCTCGCCCATTAACGAGACATTTGTCCCATATGCCATTGAGAGGAAAGACAAGGGCAGGGGAAGTGCGCTGGACGGAAAAGCCATCTGCCGGCCATTTTTTTTTTTTTTTTCTTATAATTTTTTCCGAGGCAAAAAGTCATCCTCTTGACAGATTTTAAATATAATTAAATAATTTTAAAAAATTTTTAAATACATAAAAAAAATAAATAAAAATAATTAATTTTTATAAATAAATTTACTACATAATAATTATGTAAATACATAACTTTTATACCATTTGTAACATCTATATAATAAGAAAAATAAAGAATTTAAATTTGACATATTTTTAACTGTTAGATTTATTTTAGTTATAATATAAAAATTAAATAACATTACTTATTCAAGATTATTTTTCTTTTTCTCTCTACTTTAGTTATCTTTTTAGTCACTTTACATAAAAATACACATTTATTAAACAATATATGAATACTTATTAGAGAAAGTTAACTAAGTTTTTTTAATTTTAAAAAATAATATTTAAAAATTTCTTAAAGATTAAACGTTTAAATTAAAAATTTAATTTTAATGTATGTAAAACTTAAATTTTTAAATGAATACATTTTTACACTATTTGTGGTATCCATATAATAAAGAAGCTAAACAATTAGGATTTGGATTATTTTGAACTATTGGATTTACTCAATGGTCAGGATTTTTTTTATTTTTCTCTTTAATTTAGTTGTTTTTTCAGTTATTTTACATGAAAACACACTATTTTGCTCTTCTCATATTTTGTTGAATATTTTTTTTATAAAAGTTTTTAAGTCAATATTTTAAAAAATATAATAATATTTGTAATAAATAATAAAATTTTACACATTTATTAAACTCTGTATAGGTACTTTAATCTATTTTTATTACTGATTTTTTACAAGCTAAATTATATTTCTGTACTTTTTAGGCACGAATAATTTCTAGTAACCTTCTAAAATAATATTCTCCACGTATATTTCAAGATATATATACCTTAGTTACCCTTGTCTATGATAAAACTCAGATCTTTTAAAATTTAAATCATGAAATTGAGGATGCAAAATATACATAATAATGATTTAAGAAACTACTAGAACACAAGATTTTTGAAACAAAAAAAAAACTCATAATGTTAATAAAATGTTATATCTAAAGAAATTAATATAAAAATAAATAAATTAAGTTCTATAATTGTAATAAAAAATAATCACCAGAAACAATCAAGAAAATAACAAAAGAACAGATAACATTGGCTTGCCTTGACCTAAAATAATTTATCGGCTTGAAATTTGTTTTGAGCTCATTTAATTATTCGAACTGAGTTTGAGATTGATTATATTAATTTGGTTTAGTCAAAAAATAATAATAATTTCATTAAAAAAATTTATTATAAAATTCTTAATTTGTTAGCCTTGTTCATTTTCAAAGACAATTTTTGAATGTAAGTTATTTATTATTTATTTTGTATGATAGTTTATGAGGAGAAAACATTTTTATTAAAGCTATTGTTTATACTCAACTAAGACTGCGTGCTCAAGTCCTATCCAAGTTAATAGATTTAAAAAATATATATATATATTATGAAACTTGAATAATTAAACAAAACTCGAAATAACAGGACGGGTTGCATCTATAATGTTCATCCTAGATTGAATGGCTCTAAATTAGAATATATTTATTTTTGCTATCAATTACTTTAATTGATCCATTCTTTTGTTATCTTTTTTATTTTTTTAAATCAACCTTACGTGATGATTACTTTGAATGACAATTATTTATTTATTTATTTTTTATGATAATTTCTTAAAGTATAATATTTGTATTAAAGCTATTTTTTTGTTGATCTAAAATCTTGTACTTTAATTCTTAACCAATTTTTTACGTTTATTTATTTTTGTTGTTCAATTTCATGCTTTAAATTCCATAAGATCATTAGAGTTTATTTGATGCAAGTAGTTAAAGGTATTTACGAATAACAATTGCAAGGTGTATTATTATGGGGGTTAGTTTAGTCATTTAAAGTGGGAATTGCACACAAATATATATATATATATATAGAGAGAGAGAGAGAGAGAGGTGAAAAATCAAGTTCCGTCACTCAAATTCAGCTCAATTTGACATCACAATTTGTTCTTTCTTTGTTCAGTTGTTTAAAGGGACTATGGTACTATTTTGTGATCCTATGCATCATGTTTCTAAGCTAGTATAATGTATATCTTGATTTGTTACTTGACATATGTGGTGCTTCCATTGTGATTTATGAGAAGACTACTTGACCATTAATTAATATATCTGAATTATAATTAAGGGGAATGTATAGGGTTATTTATTATTATTTTTTTTTTGGGGTAGAAGGCCGGGGAGAAAATTTTCCCGCAAAAGTGTACCATTTAAATATAATACTTATAGGCTCATATCTCAATTTCATAGTGCCTGTAAGTTTCTTTATACATTTATTCTAAGAAGAATGTTTATTTTTTTTTTCTCAACTTCTAACATTTTATATAATACAAATAGGGATAAGAATTAAATTTACTGACCTAGATTAAATGAGTGTATTCCTTAATTGGATATTAATTAGATATTCTGTTTGAAATAAATTTGTGAATTAAATTTATCGCAATATCTACGGGGTGGGACCAACGAATAGATAATAAACTCGTATTGGTTTTAAGGTAGACAATAACTTTGTGACAAATTTCACAAACCAAGAGTTTGGAAAATAGTTTTGTTTGATAATAAAAAAATATCACCAGACGTGTTAACACGTCCACAGGAAAAGAGCAAAATTAAGTCTGCAAAGAAAATCAAATAAAAAGAAAGAGCCGAGCAGGGTCTTCGACCACAATCCTTTTAATACTTAAGTCAATGAAGGCTTGAGAGAATATGTGAGATCCCACATCGGTTGGGGAAGAGAACGAATCACGCCTAATAAGGGTGGGGATACCTCTCCCTAGTGCGAGGCCTTTTGGGGGGCACCGGGTCGCCATGCCAGAAACAAAACCGTGACGGGTTGGGTAGTTGCGGTCCCTGGGTGTTGTATGCCATTCACGTGAGCGTGGATCCTAAAAGCGGACAATATCGTGCTAGCGGTATTGGGTCCCGGGCTATTACAATGGTATCAGAGCAGGTGCCGAATCAGTGTGCCAGCGAGGACGCTGGGTCCTAAAGGGGGGTGGATTGTGAGATCCCACATCGGTTGGGGAGGAGAACGAACCACGCCTAATAAGGGTGGGGATACTTCTCCCTAGTGTAGGGCCTTTTGGGGGGCGCCGGGTCGCCTTGCCAGAAACAAAACCGTGACGGGTCAAGTGGCTGCGGTCCCCGGGTGCTGTGTACCGTCCACGTGAGTATGGATCCCGAAAGCGGACAATATCGTGCTAGCGGTATTAGATCCCGGGCTGTTACAGAATAAGAAGTGAAAGTAAAGAGTAAATTGTGGACAATAATGAGCATATCTAAATTTAAAACTAAGTATTCTATTTATATTATGACAAGATCAATAAATTAATATGAAAATAATCAGAAGAAATTATTACTTTTCCACTTGGGGTGCTTGACTCATGTGACAACTTATTTAGTATTAAATGCCCATCACATAATATTAAATATATGTGAAGCGAGATCAGATTAGGTAGAGCTATTTGGACACAGAATATCTAAATGTTACATTCACCTGCTACATGTATGATGAGGAACCAATTGAATAAAAAATCATAAGAAACCAACTAAATAAAAGAGAATGTAATAAATGAACCAGATAGTAGTAAATTGACCAAAATTCATTATTCTATGCTTATTCTTCTCGTGGGGCCCATCCATTGTGGTTGGGAATATGAAATTTTTGCCTCTTTTGCTCAACGTGATTATACTCGGGAACCTATCATGTGTTTTGCTATTTTTCATACTAATATTATGCCCCCACTCTAGTTAGATAAATTTTTGCCCGAGTAGAGTATTAAGAATGGGAAACAATATTTACTTAATAAATGAAAATCCCTTCGTATCCTTTATGGCAGTTTTACTTTTGATGCATTGTCTTTTACTTAGGGGCCCTACAACGCCTAAGCAACCCATTCAGCTTTCAGTGCATAAATCCTTCTTATTTATGCTAGGAACCCTAGTAGTCACCTACCAACCGTCACATTTATATCAATTCAGATAGCGGGTATTAAGTTAGGATTTTACTACTCATTTCTTACTTTCAATTTTTTGTATACATGCTGATATATATAGATATAGATTATACCAGACTTTGTCATTTTTCTGCAACTTTCAAGCTTTAAGAACTCCTGTACGATTTAGAGATTTTGAGCTCGCCTTTGCTAACTCTTTTTTGATTTGAAGTCTCCGTTTGGTGAGTACCAAAAAGTCCTCATTTCCCTATCTGTCTTTCTTAGTCTCTATTTGGTTTGGGAAATGGGTTGATTAGCAAAGGAGTTGAAGTCTGGGGAAAAAATTGAAACTTTCAAACAGAAATACAATGTCCCTAAAAACGTTGACATTAGGTTAGTTGGGAACTTAGAACACAAGTTGGGAGTTTTTCCCATAATTGCCATCATAGAGGAGGGTCTTAGATTCCCCATCTCTTCTTTCCTTTGTCGAGTGTTTCACATGGTAAGTCTTTTCTCTAGGTGTGTCACCCATAATTTTTATAGGATAGTCAACAGTGTTGATGAAATTAGTCGCTGATATGGGTTTAGCATTTCTAATGGGATTTGCCCTTTTGCTACAATATCCAAAAAATTAGGAAGGACGAAGACAAATGGTATCTGAAGTCCCATCTAGATAAAGTCTTGGTTCACATGCTACCTGATAACATCAAAGGGCTCGAAGATGACTTTTGCGTGGTTATAAGTCAATGGCAGCACGGGCCTACCAAGGATCCCTTTCCTCTAATACCTATAATGTCACTTGGCCCAGGTCGAGTTGCTTTAGTATTTCCTTATTTAGCTCAATTTTCATTCATAAGTAATGTTATGTAATTTCTTCTCTTGTTCTTATGTAGACGAATGGGCAAAGAAAGGTTGGGCCAAGGGAGACTGTGTCAGCCACACTTTTTTAGCTGAGGTGTCAAATTTCTCAGAGGTCCTAACACCTACCCATTTGCGAGGTAGGCACCAATTCTATTTGATTTTCAATTGAGCTACAGGTCATTTGTTTTTCCGCCCAAGGTTTCTCCATTGGGCAGGCCATCAATACACCTAACCAGTGGTATAGCTGGTCTTAGGAAAGAAAAATTAAGTTTTATCTCAACCATCACCCAGCTTGGCGTCGTCTTTCAAACATAGCAATAGTGTTGGAACATACTTAAGGCAACATCCTCGAAGCTATCCTAGTCGTGGATCCTCACATCTGTGAGTTGTTGAGGTTAGAGGAAAGAGAAGAAGCTGCCCCCACAGCAACTTATATCGCCGAGTAAGAAATGGCCCTAAAGAAGGACATTAAAAAGGAGATTGAGCGGAAAAGGAAGGAAGAGAGGGCCAAAAAAATAGCAGAAACTATGGCTAAAAAGGCTGCCAACATCGAGTTGGCCAAAAAGGTTAAGCTTGAAAAAATAAAGGAAAATAAAAAGGTTTTAAGAGTTGTCATTAAGGAACCAACTGGTGCTCTTAAGAAATCTTCTAGATGGGATGAAGGGGATCCCAAGGCTAAAAAGAAGCAAAAAACAAACGAGTGCACAGATATCATCATGGTAGATGATGCCTCATTGCCAAAGGATCCCCCGACCTCCTCGGTTACTGGTGTAGATGTCCTCGGTGCCCAAGATCACCAATAAATGAAGAGAAAATGTACGAGGTTGATTCCTCTACAATCGGGCTTTCCAAATAATCTGGTGATTGACGTTTCTCCTTTTATTCCAATGATCTTAATTTCAAGTTTTCAAATTTCCCTCGACGCGTCCATTAATGATCAAAGATTTTGCCATCAATTATCTAATGGAATATGCCAAAGGAGTGGCTTATCCGGAAGATCAGCAAAGGATCAGGCAGAAACGCTTTGAAGACATCCATGAAACAATAACTAAAAATCTCATCTCAATAAGTTCTTTCTCCTTCTTTTACTCCAGTATAGGTATTTGCTACTTATTCTATTTTGTTCTTACTAAGTGTCATTTCTTTCTGTTACAGGCCTTCTTATATTTTTTGGAATTGATCTCCTGACAAACTCTTCACAGAAAAGCTGATGATGATGAGGCTTATATTCGAGATTCATAGAGTAAGATTACCGACTTTGAGGAAAATGAAACATCAATAAAGTAGCAAGTTGAAGTTGCAAAGCAAATAAAGCTCTTGCTGAGCAAAGGACTGAGACCAATGAGGAAAAATTTAAAATAGCCTAGGAGAGGTTGAACTCTAAAGATACAAAATTGCTCAAGAAAATCAAGGACCTCGCTACTACTAAAGCTAAACTATTTTTGGCAAAAGAGGGGCAAGAGGAAATGGCAAAAGAACTTGCTAAGTTAAAATAAGAGCTTTCATATGTAAATGGGAAAAACATTAGAATGTAGATTGAGCTCAAGAAAAAAATTGAGGCTCTTCTGCAAAAGGACTCAGCCCTGAAGATCTTTGAAGAAAAAGCTACAAAAGAGCTTGAAAATCAATATAATGACTTTATGTAGTAGGTGATTGACGTTCGAAACGGGTACTATCTAGATGGCTAGGAAGCAACTATGCAGAAGGTGTTCATCGAGCACAGTCCAAATGTCTACAAAGATGTACCTTAGCCTAATCCCAATGATAAGATCCCCTTTTTCAATTTCGATAGACCTTGAGAGTAGTTTTCTAAAGATGCTGTGGAGGATCAAGGTCTAGTCCAGAGCAAGGCGAAGTAGATGTTGCTAGCACTACTGAGGTTCCTGACATTCAAGCAACCTCGACTTTTAAATATCAAGAGACAATTGCCAAAATCCTTGAGACCTCCAAAGGATCTTCCTCTTAACTTGACAAAAATATGTTTAGGGACAGATAACAGCATGACCAAGAACTTATTTTTTCTTTTTATAAATTAAACCTTAAATGTAATATTTTTTTTATTTAATGGAAATGACTTTTGTAAGTATCATTTTACTTTTTTGTAACCAAATAGTGAATGTAATGTTCTTTGTATCGAATAGGAATGACTTGTGAAATATTGCGTCACTTTTCATGTGAAAGTTGTTATATTCTCTCATACGTAACGTATCTTGAACGTTCTCATTTTGCGATGACTGCTCACTATGTAGGGTTTTTGAACTTTAAAAATTTCTATAAATACCACATAATCAAGTATTACAAGCATTTTTAGTTGGCATATGCCTCTCTAGTAAAAGAAAATCCCAATTAGTGCTAAGAAGGAACTAATTGTAGATATTTGAAACCATCTCAAGAGAATATAACTTATTTCATGTTGAAAGCCTTTCATTTTTGAACTTGTTGATGTGAAACCACTGTAATGGAAATTGATACGAGCAGAGCAACTCCCTTGATAATCTCTTGAAAAATGCTTAATCAACTCTTGTTAATAAGCCTGTGAACTGTTATGGAAAGAAATAACAAACTGATTAAATTTATGGTCTTACTAAGAATCGTCATGAGTTTAATTCTTTTTGTTCGAAATCTTATGTATTTGTTTATATGTGGTATAGTTGGGAAATTTATAAAACCTTTTAATTCAGACATCTACTTTTGAGAGCCGACCATATGTAGTTTGGTCGGGGCAGAAATCCTTATTTATTTAGATCTTTAAAAAATCTCTAATCAATTTAAATTCCTTAGTCTTCTCTTTTAAGACGATGCTAGTATGGCAATTCTTTTTTGAATCCTCACTAAAAGACCCAGCAAGGCAATACCTTCTTAAATCTTTACTAGGTAAAATCCGATGAAGCAATGCTCTTTCAAACCTATACTAGGCATAGGCCAATGAGGTAATACTTTTTCGACCCTACACTGGGTAGAGCCTAGTAAAGCAATGCTTTTTTGTATCCCAATTCCAAAACCCAGTTGGTTATGGCTTTACTTTCTTATATATCTTCAGAGCTTTTGCTTAAATTTTTTCAACAAGCATTACATGAATAAAATGTTAAGCAGAGCAAAAATAATACATTGAATGCTGTAAATATAAAATATCCCTAAATGAGTAGCGTTTCAAGGTTTTTTCACGGGTTTTCCTTATCAATCTGCAAGTCAATATGCCCCATTCCCAAGCACTTTCATCATCTAGAATGGTCCTTCCCAATTAGTTTTAAGCTTGCCTTCAGTAAGTCCTTTCAGACTTTCATCAACTTTCTAAGAATATAATCTCTGACCTTGAACTCATGTGGGTTGACCTTTTTGTTGAACTTTTTTCTAACCTCATGCGGATAAGTCGTTAATCTTATAACTGCCATCTCCCTCTTCACCTCAAGTAAGTCCAAACTTATTTTCATTACTTTATCATTTTCCTCTTGGTTCAATGCAATGATACGGATAATCAACATGCTAATTTCTAATGGGATCACAATTTCTGTCCCATAAGAAAATGAGAATGGTGTTTCTTGACTTGATCTCCTTGAAGTAGTCTTGTACATCCATAGAACAGAAAGAAGTTCTCCTACCCATTTCCCTTTAGCTGCTTCAAGCTTCTTTTTTATGCCATTAAGGATGATTTTGTTAGATACTTTAGTTTGTCCATTGCTTTGTGGGTAAGTAGGTGTTGAATAAATGTTCTTGATATCATAACCCAAGTAATAATTCCTGAATAAGACTTTATTGAATTGTGTCCCATTGTTAAAAATCAAAGTTCTTAGAATGTCATACCTTGTAATGATATTCTTTCAACTAAATCAGATGGTTTCAGCATCCTTGATATGGGCTAGGGGTTCTGCTTCCACCCATTTAGTAAAATAATTCATGCCGACTATCAACCATTTCTTATTTTCAGTGGCAGTAGGCAGTGGCTCTACTATATCAAGCCCCCATTGTGCAAATGACCATAGACTAATTAGTAGGCTGAGCTCCCGAGCTGGTTGGTGAAGAATAGGGGAGAACTTTTGGCACTTTTTACACTTTCAAATATATGCTTGAGCATCTCTTTCCATTTTTGGTTACCAATAACCCTGAGTTATCCCTTTGTGTGCCAAAGACCTGCCCCTAATATGTGCTCCACAAACTCCCTCAAGTATTTCATAAAAGAAGTCTTGAACATTATCAAGATGAACACGGAAAAGATAAGGGCCCGTGAAGGAACGCTTATATAACTTGTGATCAGGGAAGAGTCAGAATCTGGTTGCTTTCACTCTTAGTTTCCTTACTTCTATCTTGTCTTGAGCAAAAACTTTATCTTTCAAATAGTTGATGATTGGGTCCACCCAAGATGGACTTGTAAGAATGTAACTTACAACCTCACCTTTAGACACGCTCGACTTTTCCAATAGTTCAACGAAGCCAGTATTACTCAACCTTGTATTTGGAGATGCAGCCAATGTTATCAGAGCATCAGTGTGGGCATTATGATATCTTCCAATCAACTCAATTCCAACAACGTTAAAATTCGCTAGTTTGTGTTTTTCCAATGCTAAGTATTCTGCCATTCTTTCATTTCTAGTCACATAGTCTCCTTTTAATTGGTTAGCCACCAATTAAGAGTCCGCTTTGATTATTATGCTTTGTGCAAACAAACGCTGAGTAATATCAAGGCCTGCTAGTAGATCCTCATACTCAACTTCATTATTAGTTACATTGAACCCTAACTTGATGGCATATTCGATCGTGACTCCCTCGGGGGTTAGTCAATACTACTCCAACACCAGCTCTTTTCTTTGATGAGGACCCATTTACTTTAATCTGCCACGTCAGTGTGGATGTTTCCAATTTAGAATTGACTTATAATGTTCAAACCTCTTGTACTTGTTGAGGAGTTGGAGGGGTGAATTCAGCTATAAAGTCTGCCAAGACCTGGGCTTTAATTACTAGCTTAGGCATAAATTCTATGTCAAATACAACCAAGGCAATCGACCATTTGGCCACTCTTCTAGTGATGTTCACTCTCTTCAACAATTAGCCAATTAGCTGATCCATGCCCATTTGGACAGTATGAGCATAAAAGTAATGGGCCAGCTTCCGCGATGTAACCACCAATGTTAGAGTAAACTTTTTCAAAAGAAGATATATTGTCTTTGCCCTTTATAAAGTTTTGGTCATGCAATAAATGAGTTTCTGAACTTTCTTTTTCTCACTGAGTAGGACAACACTTACAACATAGTGGGATACAGTAAAATATAGTTGTAACACTTCCCTAGGCTGAGGTCAGTGTTAGCGTGCTAAGTTAACTTGTTTACCCCATTTAACAGTTTGAAGAATGGTTTGCACTTATTAGAAGTATGACTAATGAATATGTTAAGTGTTGTAACTGTCTCTGTGAGTTTTTAAATATTTTTCTTGGTGCTTGGGGTAGTTACAGCTTGTATTGCCTTTATCTAATTTGGGTCAATCTCAATTCCTCTTTTCGTAACTAGATGCCCTAGGAATTTGCCTGTGCTCACTCTAAAAGCACACTTTGTTGCATTGACCTTCAGGCTATAATCATTCAAGGTAGAAAAAACTTACTACAAATCATCCATGCGACTTACAGATTTAGTACTTTTTACCACAATATCATTAACGTATACCTCCATTCTCTAACCAAGATTTTCCTAAAATTTCTAAATTACCAACCTCTAGTATGTTGCCCATACATTTTTCTAACCAAAGGGCATTACTTTATAATAGTAGATCCCCTTTAGAGTGATAAATGATGTCTTTTTTCTCATTAGGTACGTACATTAGAATCTGGTAGTATCCTCGGTAAGCGTCTAAAAAAGACATTCAGGCATTCCCCGCTATCGAGTTGACAAGTTAGTCAATCTTTAGTAAGAAAAAAGGATTTTTTGGGGCAGGCTTTATTTAGATCAATATAATAAATACAGACCATTCATTTACCATACTTCTTCTTTACCACCACAGTGTTCATCAGCCATCCAGAATATAAGGCTTCTTGGATGACCTCAACTTCAAATAGCCTATTGACCTCTTCAATGACTACCTCAGCATGTTGCAAAGTAGATTTTCATGCTTTCTAGACTATAAGTTTCGTCCTTAGTTTTACATTTAATTTATGGCAAATTATATCTAGACGAATATCTAGCATCTCTTGAGGAGTCCGCAAAAAATTACTAACATTCTTCAGCTGCAACTTAGATAACTCTAACTTCTCATCTGTAGTTAAATTAGAGCCAATCAGGATATATCTGTCATTCTTAGGTGGACTAATGTAAATTTCTCCAATTGCTTAACAACTTTCTGCTTAGGATCTTCTTCGACATCATCAATCTTTGTCATTTCTAGAGGCATCTCCGTAAGTTGAACTTGCTCGGGAAAGGTCTTTGACTTCAAAGCTATGGTGAAGCACTTCCTTAATATATCCTAATCACCATGTATCTCTACCATTTTATCACTGTAAGGGAACTTTCATACTTAGTGGTATGTAGATAGCACGACTTTCAATGTGTAGATCTAAGATCTTCTCACGATTACATTATAGGAAGATGACACAGCTATAACTATGAATTCAACCTCACATTCAGCAGGGATTGTTACTATGTCAAGCGGCCAGACTGGTGTAGTATTGAATCCTATCAAGTGGCATTCTGTCAGCTCCAATCGTCCTTGGTTAATCGTAACGTTTTAGACAGGCTCAAAAATATCACCTCTCTGGAACTCCCAACATCCACCAGTATTCTCTTAACATCATATTCAAACATCTTTAATGTTACCATCAGAACATTATTGTGCAGTTATCTAACTTTTGAACCTTCATCTTCAGAGAATGAAACACTTCAAACTTCATTCAGTTTGCATTTCCTACCCAGGATTGAAATGACTTTAAAAATTTCTGAAGCCCGAGCATTCTGTCACCCTTCTGCTCAGGAACTCGCAACCATAATTTGAGGACGGGTCTCCATATGAATAACATAAATTATTGGTGGGCGCTAGACATCCATTCTTTGTCTCGCTCTAGGTGAAGGTTGTGCCTCATCTGTATCTTCATCATGATTATTGTCTCTTCTTTTTTTGGTCATCATAAAAAGCTCGTGGATGATCGTCTACTGTTCTAGTCTTTATTTCGTCAATATACTCTTCCAAGTGGCCTTCTTTAACTAGGTCTTCTAAAAGACGCCACAGAGAATGACATTTCCTGGTACGATGCCCTCAGTCCTGATGGTAAGAACAATAGTCCTTATGATTCTCTTTCCTAGGAAAGTCCGGCAACTTTCTTGACCATCTAAAATGTGGTTTGTTCTTTATTTGGGGTAGAATTTTATAGATCGACTCGTTGAACACTGTGTTTACAGTTTTGAAGACTGACTTATTGCTATTAGCCCCAACGCTTCCCTTTTGTTTATCATTTTTTGAGCTTAACAACTTTTGCTCTTTCTAGTTGGTTGATTTCGTCTCGTGTTCCACTTTGGTATATTTCTCTATTTGGCACATCAAATCTGATATATTGGCAGCTAACTTCTTTGTTATAGTGAGTCATAACTTATCTTCTTTTCGCAAGCTAATTTAAATGAATTTACTGCCAACTGCTCTGTACTACCCTCAACTTTGTTATGAGGCTCCATATATCTTCTCGAGTAGTTCCTCAAACTTTCATTATTCTTCTTCTCCATGGTGAGAAGGACGCCAGCTGTCTTTGGCTGCTTTGCGTTAGCCAAAAACCGAGTGACACATTCCTCCACAAGGTGCTTCCAACACCCAATACTCCTAGGGGTAATCTATAGAACCATTAAAGGGTTATATCCCCCAAACTTGATAGGAACACGAGGCAAATGAGCTTGTCATCCTAACACCAAAGTGTCATGGCCTACATATAATAACGATAATGGGCCAAGAGGTCTATTTTTCTATCATAAGGTGTGAATCTTGGAGTTACAAATTTTTTAGGTGGTAATGCTTCACAAATATCATCTATAGAGGATGAAACAGAAATCCAACTAAGTGCATTTTTGGCCATCATCCTCATGATTTGTTCTGACCCCTCCAACTCTAGAAATTGTGGTGTCTTTGTTTTTCTCACCTTCTCAAACTTTTTTGTTCGTATCTGCACCTTATTTTTTTTTAAAAGAACTATCACTTTCTTTTTGATCCATTTGTTATTCATGTCGATCTTTTCTAGTTGCATGCTACTTCTTATGGGACCCGGATAATTTCTCCCTCTAACGTGGTACGACTTCCAGACGTTGGACTTAGGTTGGGTAAATTTCCAAAAGTCCTACGCTAGAGGCAGCTCCTGTTCCGGATCCATTGCTTTGCCTGCCGCTAGGTTGCCTATTTCTTTGAGTTCTTTCTTGCTCCTTCTCTGTCATCTCTAATGTCTTGTACACATTATCATATAATAGATCGTAGCTTTCATCCAAAGTTTAACCAGAGTTAGCTTGCCTTTCATTTATTGCATTTCCTTTTACTTCATTCAACTTCTGGAGTATTTCTTCTAACTTTGCCTGTTTTGCATCTGTCAAAGCTTGGAGTTCTTACCTCCATTTAATAGCCCCTGGGTTTTCTATATTCCGCTGTCTGCTGGACTCCCATCCTAGAGTGCATAAAACTAACGTACTCCATTTTTATTTTGATGGTGTGGTTTCATTCCCTGCACGAGGAGATTGAGGGGGTGTTGCATTTCCGCCGAAAGTCATGTTTAATGGAATCGAGTTGGACTAGATGTTCAAAAGAGTGAAAGAGTGTGGGGAACTAAGAAAATAAGTCCCACGGTGGGCACCAAATGTTTGACAACAAAAAATATCACCAAACGTTTTTACCGTATCCACATGAAAAGGACGAAGTCAAATCTATAAAGAATATAAAGTTAGAAAAAATAGTAGAGAAGCGTCTCCGACCACAATCCTTCTGATACTTAGGTCAGTAAAAGCTTAAGAGAATAAAAAGTGAAAGTGAAGAGCAAATTGTAAACAACAGTGAGCGTACCTAAATTTGAAACTAAATATTTTAGTTATAATATGGTAAGATCAATAAATTAATATGGAAATAATCAGAAGAAATCATTACTTTCCTACTTGGAGTGCTTAACTAATGTGGCAACTTGCTTTGTATTAAATGCTTATCACATAACATTAAATATATGTGAGGCGGGGTTAGATTAAGTCAAGCTATTTGGACACAAAGAATGTTCAAATATTACATCAACCTGTTAGATGTATGATAAGGAACCAAATAAATAAAAGATAGTGAGGACCCAACTGAATAAAAGAGAACGTAATAAATGAATCAGATAGTAGTAGATGGACCAGATCTACTATATTCCATGCTTATTCTTCTCGTAGAGTCCATTTATTATGGTCGGAAATATATGAGATCTAGGTCTCTTCTACCCGGCATGATTATACTCGGAAAGCTGCTATCTATCTTGATATTTTTTTGTATTAACAGTTGCAAATCTATAATATTGTAACTTAAAAGAACAGCATGTGATATCAATTTGTCTTCAAAGCAATTAGCGGCAACGATTTAATGTTGGAAAACAACCCAACGGACGGAGTAAAAGCAAAAACTTAACAACCCAAAAAGAACCCCAAATAATCACTCAAAGTGAATTCACGCCAAAAATTTATTATAGTTTAATAAATTAAGAGGGTTCAACTTTCTAATTTTATTATACTTAGCACTACACTCAAGCTTTGACCATCTAAGCTGATCAGCTATTCCATTGGATGAATTATGAAAGATTAACGGGGTGTTAATTTGGAGTTTTGAAAAAATTAAAAAAAATAAAAAATTAATATTAAAGTGAGGTAAAAGTGATACGTACTGAAAATATTGAAAATTTTTTAAAATTTTTAAAGATATTTGAAACGTCTTGCAGTATCCCATTTTGCACATGTTGGGCGCAGCCCTTGCTCTACCAATTAAGAGGCTACTGTTTAGATTAAAGATAATCATTAGCATTTCTCAAAAGCTTTTTTTTTTTTTTTGGTTTATGGGAAGGATTGAGTACACTTTCCCGCAGCATTAGTCATGAACAAAAAACAGGACTCAAATGACAAAACTCAAGCAAGTTTTAATGTAAGATATATATATATATAAATATTTCCCCATTACCCCTTGATTTCACATGGGAAAGCAATTGTCCACCAAAGTTGTATGAAAAGTTGAAAGCAAGCAATAATGATTCCTCCCCCATCTCTTCTTCACAAATTAATATAGACCAGGGTGTCCAAAGTAAAATGGGCCCCTAATCGTACTATATATGGGTTGAGTCCAGCCATTTTCAAATCAAATAAGCACTTTTTCTCTCCCAACAAATCTACATACACCAACCAATGTATATATGAACTCAAAAGCTGCGCTTTTTTTTTTTTTTCTTTTCATTTACCAGCTGTTTATTCTTTTCTT
>JAVXUM010141460.1:0-17585 GCA_035590655.1 Pouteria glomerata | reverse complement strand
GCCATTATATCAGCTTGACATTAAGAATGCATTTCTTCATGGTGAACTTCAAGAAGAAGTTTATATGGATCAGCCTCATGGTTACAGCATTTCTGGTAGTAAACATCTTGTGTGTCGCTTAAGGTGAGTTTTATATGGCTTGAAACAATCTCCTCGGGCCTGGTTTAACCGTTTCAGCTCTGCTCTTCTTGGTGTAGGATATACTCGATCCACTGCTGATCATTCGGTGTTTATACGACATACATCTTCTGGTACTATTGTTTTAATTGTGTATGTGGATGATATTATTATTTCTGGAGATGATGCATCAGGCATTGTGGCCTTAAAACAATATCTCTCTACTCAATCATACCAAGGACCTTGGCCGTCTTCGCTACTTCTCGGCATTGAGATTGCTCGCTCTTCCCAGGGTATTTCACTATGTCACGTAAGTATGTTTTGAATTTACTCTCTGAAACTGGCCTTCTAGGTGCTCGTCCTGCTGATACTCCTACAGACTCCTCTACTAAATTGGATGCTACTTCAGGTGAACCCTTCTCTGATGTGAACCGTTATAGACGTCTTGTGCTAAAACTTATTTATCTCATTGTTACTCATCCTAATATTACCTATGCAGTGGGAGTGGTCAGCCAATTCATGCACAATCCTCGTCATCCGCATTATGAGGCTGTTTGTCGAATTCTTCGCTATCTTAAGTAGTCTCCAACTCGTGGTCTTCTCTATCGGCCTTGTTCATCTTTATCTATTACTGTTTATAGTAATGCAGATTAGGCTGGAAGTCGGACTGATCGATGTTCAACTTCAGGCTATTGTACCTTTGTTGGTAGTAATTTGGTTACATGGCGGAGTAAGAAACAACAAGTTGTGGCTTGCTCAAGTGCAGAGGCTGGGTACCGTGCTATGGCCCATACTACCTCAGAGGTGCTCTGGATTCAATCACTTTTACGTGATTTTGGTCTTGATATTCCTACCCCTATGGATATGCATTGTGACAATCAAGCTGCCATTTTTATTGCCAATAATCTTATGTTTCATGAGCGCAACAAGCATATCGAGGTGGACTACCATTTTATTCGTGATTTGTTGCTTCGCAAAGAGTTGCGTACTCCATTTGTTCGATCCTCCTTGCAATTGGCTGATCTCCTTACTAAACCACTACCATGTGTTTTGTTTCACAATTTTTCATCCAAGCTAGGCATGGTTGATTTATGTGCTCCAGCTTGAAGGGGTGTGTTAGAATATAAGCAATATCTTTAATTTATTTTATTATTTATTATTATGTTTCCTTGTAGTAATGGATTTGGATTTAATTTCCATTTTCCTATTTGATTGTAATTTCCTTATTTCTCTGTAATGATTGCTCTATAAATACAATGACTAAGAAGGAAGAAAATTAATCTTCTCTCATTCTCTTTTTCAACTGGAAGGTTGATTTATTTATCTCATACACAACAGATATAGATTTTTCAGTAAGCATGGTTAGTCAATTCATGCATTCGCTTGGATCAGAGCACTTTGAAGCAGTTTACAAAATTCTGAGATATTTGAAGGGGACTATTAGAAAAGGTCTATTCTTTAAGAAACTTGGACATCCACAAATTGAAGACTACACCGATGCAGACTGGGCTGAAAGTATAACAAATAGCAGATCAACATTTGGATACTGTTCTTTTGTTGGAGGAAACTTTGTTACTGGGCGAAGTAAAAATAAAATGTGGTTGCTAGAAATAGTGCAAAGGCCAAATTTAGAGCATTGGCTCATGGCATTTGTGAAATTATGTAGATTAAAAGATTGTTACAAGAGTTGAAGGCTTCGATTCACTGCCTATGAGGTTATATTGTGATAACAAGGCAATTTCAATTGCCCACAATCCGGTTCCTCATGATAGAACAAAGCATGTAAAAGTGAATAAACACTTTATCAAGGAAAAACTTGACAGTGGGTTAATTTCTATGCCATACATCCCAACGGCCGAATAGAAGGGGCTGCACAAGAAGCAATTGAACATTTGAATGGGCAAGCTAACTATGAAAGATATTTTCAAGCCAGCTCGAAGTGGAGCATTTGAAAATATTTTCAACATTAACACTAATCCTATTTCTATATTTACAATTTTCTAACAATCTCCAAACTAACTTTACTAAATTTTCCTCCATTTTTCTTCAATCAGTGCTACCTCTACCATCTAATGATTCTGATCATTCCTAATTCTATAATTTCTCATTTTACCATGCATCCCCCTTATCATTTCCATTTCTACTACATCCATTTTATAAACGTATTTTTTTTTGGGTTGCCCAACACACTAAACTATATAACATAGTCTACTGCTATCCAATCAAACTTTTCTTTTAACATAAAGGCATACAGCAACCATATAAAATATCGAATGCATTCCTACACTCCGTTCATATCTTGGTTACTTATATTTCATATATTCAGCATTAATCCTACCTATCCTAAATTTTTCTGATTCTATATGACAATTTAATACAAAAAATTAAAAAAATAAATAGGAGGAGAAGAAAGAAACATTAGCTAACCTTGTGCATCCATAAATTTACTAACTCACCCCCGCCCAAAAACAAAAAGGTATTTTAGCTCAGGTTGGCTCATAAAAAGGAGAGTTGATAGGCATTTGTGTAAATTCTGATAGTTTCAAGGCCATATCTTGAATTTTTGAATATATGGATTGTTTCCATTTGATCCTTCATTTAGGAATAAAGCAAATCCGAATACAGTACAATAAGAACGATACTTCTTAAATTTTTTGGTAAGTATACTTTTTCTGAATGTTAATAATAAGTATACTTTTTCTGAATGTTAATAAACAAATGAACAAAGTATACTAAAACGTAGAAAGTAAATGAATTGAAACAAAAGAAAAAACACCTTTGCCAGGAATTTAGTGGTTTTAGAAAGTCTTTGCTGTCTTGTGTCATTTCAACTTTTCAAAACAGTACAAAATTTTGAATAACAGGCAATAAGATGTGCGGTACCAACAACATTATGCAAGCTCAACATGCCAAAAGCGTGAACAGTTGATCAACTAATCTAAGCCAAATTTTGGATGGAGCTGGATAGCTTGCAATGAGCCTGAGCAGTGTTTTGGCATATACTTTTTCTACCAGGCTGGTACTCAGCTTGGCTTAGTTCATTTTCAACCCAACCCCTCATTGCCTGGGCCTACAAAATAGTGAACAACGGTAATATATATTGAAGAGGTGGCTTACTTGATATATGGGTGAACCACTTAGATTATAAAGCATAATAGTCATCTCTGGCACTGAAACATTACAAGCCCACATGATGGCATTGGATTCAGTTGATTGCTGCCTATCAGGTTTAGAACTTCTATCTTGAAGCACCATTTTCTTCCTTTTTGAGGACTGCAGGTGCATCCATGGCTTTAATCTGCTCATTATGATGTTGCACAGAGCACCCCCAAGCTTAACATCAATTTCAGACCTGATGGGTGAGGTAGGCTGGCAAGTAAAGTATCCTAAATAAGCAAACAAAATGTGATGCAGAAAATAAAAGTATCCGACAGTTACTCAAATGTTAACAACTCCATAAAGACAGTGAAAATACATAGGTAGTCCAAATTGATAAATAGCAACTGCCGGAGCAAACAAATAAATTATTTGATAGCTGCACTGTTCCAGCTATATAGCTGTTTACAAGTTGATATCCTCCCTTAAATAATATAAATTGACTGAAGCAATGGGTAATAAAGATGTAATCTACGTACTTCAATAAGAATTAAACAACTTATTCAAAACTACATTCTGAATAAGGAACAAATAGAACCTAAAATTTAACATTTTCCATATATATTTTTTATAGATTAAAATATGATGACAAAGACATCAAGAGGATGCCACCCTTATATAGAAAAGGGAAAATTTAACATTTCCAATTTTCCATATTAATATATCAATTAACTCAACAGGCGAAGACATAGCACTTTATAAAAATTGAAAAGACTTGTAACTCTGCCACTAGATATCCATACAAAATAAAACGCATCTTTTTCTTGCATCCAATTTTCCACTAGCATTTTGCTGGGTTCAATGCATCTTTGTCTTGCATTCTTGCATGAACATTGCGAGAATCCTTTTTGGTGAGTGAAATTCCTTGAGAGTGTGCATCCTTGCGAGTTTTGAAACTGAAACCGAGCTTTTACATGATTGACTGAGCTAAGGGATGACATGAATTAGGACACTTGAACCTCTTTAGTTGATAATTGGTTCAGTTCAATATACAACTAGGGAAACCTAGAAGTTTAAAAGACTTGCTACAAGCACTAAGTGTGGTCATGTGTCTCCTACGACAACAGAAATTCCTTTAGTTTAGCTTTCATTTTATTTTTGTTTAGTTATAATAATGCCCAGATGGTGTTTGAGGTCTTACACTTAGTTTTGTACACCTTGGACTAACTGTATGTATAGCTAGGGACTAGGAATGTTTAGATAGAAGATGTGATGAACACACAATATTGAAAAATTTCTCACAGTTTAAACATGTTCATTGCATGCTTATTATCCTTTTAGGCTCGGTTTTATAGTAAAAATCTCATATTGTTGTATTTCTGGTGTTTTGCACTTATAGGTAATAAATACACATTTGAGGCTAACCAAACATCAAGGAAGCCAATGGAAAGGAGTAAGAAGGATCAAAATGCAGAACAGCAGGTCAAGTCCAGCCATTCCAACAAGCAAACTAGCAAAAAGGAAGAAAAGAGGTAAATCAGTTCTCTATCATTCAGATGACAGCATGGTTCAGATGCCCATTCGAATGCCATGACTTGAAGGAGCACTTTTCTTGGGTTGTGTTTTTGCTGGGGGTTCTATATATACAAAGCTAGGGTTTTCTAAGCGAAACCAAGTCCTTTTTTGCAAAGGGAGAGGGAGGCTCTTAACTCTCTCCTCTCTTCCTCTCCATTTTCTTTATTTTCATTTCATTTTATGTAATTTGAGCATAAGTTTTTAAACTTTTTCAGAAGCTAGACGTGGAATCCTCCATCTATTGATACTCTTGAAGACATTGTCCTGGTAATATTTTCATTCTGTAATGTTATATCTAATTTTTATTGAATAGCTGATTTTTGTTAGTTTTTATACAAATCAATTAGGTAACGTTACAGTTTGAATGGTTATGCATGACTTGGGTTTTATATTGTCATTTCTTAATTCCATACCTTGCCTAGTTAGAGAACTCATTTTCCAACACTCTAATGTGGTTCAATTATCCAGCTTAACGCTTTTCAAAGTTAAACCTTCCTCCAAGCCACCATTTTTTGCTGAAAAGATGTTCAATGAAACGTCTAGCTACCCATTGCACTTTAATTTTCAAATCTTTTTATTTGTGCTCTTTTATGTTTATGCCCACCATTTAAATTTATCGCACCTTCAATTTTATCGCATTTAAATTCAAGTCTTCTCATCAAACACCCTTCACATCCCTATAATCCAAAACTCCCATTTAATCCAAAATTTTAGATTAATTGAGGGTAGTTTAGGTTTTAGGAGCACCTACTAGTTTAACAGAGGGAATTGAGTGCCACTAAGTCTTTCTCATGGACAAAATGATGCGATACTCACCGATTTTGTTAGAAGTTGTCCCACATTGAGTCATGAGAAAAGTTCTCCATCCCATAAAAGAGATGGGCTTCTCTCATCCTAATACCTAGGTTCTAAGGTTGAGAATTTAAGACTCCTCCTCTTATGCATTGTTGGGCTTCTTGACAGATTTATATTGCAACGCTCCTGTACACTTGGAGAACTCAAGCACCAAGGCAGCCAGGGTGACAAGAAATGAACAAGCCCATGCCACACCACCTCCCAAGAAAATGAATTTTGGGCTCAATAATCAGATAACCACACCACCCCTACTACCACTTGCCATGGATGAGACTCAGAAGCCAGGTGGCTTTGAGTTAACAAAGCACAACTAAGTTGGGTAGGCTGTATGCAGTTTGTTAAACTGTGTAAAATAACATCAATCTACCTAAAATTATTAGCTTCTTTAAAAGTAATTGGCTTTTCAGGTCAGGCAAGTATATCACATGGCAACAACAACCTGAGTCCAATTTGGGTAACAACAGTACATCATGCAACAATAAAGCCAGGCTAGGGTTGAGGGCACCCAATGCCAAACTTGTCCATTTGCCATCCTTTACAATGAATTAATCAGAAACTAATTTTTTTTCTTCAAAATAACCGACCTAAAAACACGTAAATGACAAAATCCTCCCCTTCATGTTCAACAAAAATCAAGCCAACACATAACAGCAACAATCACTTCTTACAGTCTCAAATGACAAAATAAAATGAGAAACAAATAACCACATAAGTCATCATCAAGAAAAACATTTCTCCCACTTACGAAATGGATGACCAACCATGTTGGTTTATATTTAGTGTTTATGATAATTTGTGCTCCGAAATCACGTACTTGTATTTGCATTGGGTTTAAAATTGAGTTTTCTTAGTCGTTGGTTTGTTGATTCGAAGCTTTAAGAAAAATCAGTAAATTGAAAAAGTGCATGAAAACTGCCTCTTGGCATACCTCCAGTCATAGCAGATTTGAAGCAATATTTAGTAGTTTCCAAATCTGGTTGAGAGCATTATTTGATTCTCCCTTGGACTTGTGTTTCCTAATTATAAGGGGCATATTACAAGATATTATCCATGATGAAAAGCTTAGGAATATCTTTGAGGGATTTGGGGATGAAATTCATATAGAATAAATTACTCCTTTGTGAGATTGAAAATGCTTTGAAAAGCGAATGACCGCACAACTCTTCATACGTTGAAGTTATATGCGCATCTCTGGTTCTACAATGTGCCATTTGAAGGCTTATTAGTATGTTCTAGCTAGGTTGATATCATTTGGAACTAAGGGTTTGCTGAATAAAGTTGAGTTGGTAGAATCGAAGTTTCTTGGCAATTGGTTCCCTGGTTTGAAACTTGAAGCAAAAATCAGAAAATTGAATGTGAAAATACCGGATGCTTGATTTTCAAGGATAACACTGCAACAATTAGGGTCATTTATTAATAGTTGCCTACGTTAATTTAGGAATAAATAGATTCGGGAAGATTCTTGATGATTCTATTAGTTTGTATCCTATTTTGTAGTTTCCCATATTTGTAATTAGCTATGTTAAATTATCAAGGGAATAAGTGGTAGATTACACTTCAGTTATTTTTGGTTATTAGCATATACTGGTTTATTCCACTTTCTTTTTCTGTAACTAAACGTTGATTATAAAAATAGTATGAGGGAGAGGAGTAAAATAACTCTCAATTCTTTCTTTATTTCTTTTAACTTGGTATCAGAACATTTAAAATATATGGGGCGAAGACAGGAATTTATACATGAGTGAGCACTAATTATAAGGCTTCTTCTACTCAGTAAAAAAAAAAAAAAAACGACTTTTTTACTTTTTTTGGGTTGGCACAATTGAGCACTAAAAAATCAACAAAAAAAAAATAATACGTAAAAATTTTTTTTCCAAGGTGGGCAGTGCCCCTTTTGGCCATCCATTGGCTCCGCCTGTGAAAATATACATATACATACAACCCTAGCCATCACCGCTACACCTTTGTCAGCCGCTGTAGAGGTTACCAACCACAACTGCAGAGGAAGCCCACCACTGGCAACTACCGTCAACAAAGGCCAACAACCGTCAGAAAAAGCCAACCACCGACAACTCAATCACCCGCCTCCATGCATTGTAGAAAATTGTTGCGCCAAGTCTCACTCGTGGGGTTTCTTTGTGTGCGTACCAGCACATGATTTAGAGTCACTCTCTAGCGATCTTTTGCAATGGGCGCTAGATGTAGAAGGGCCTCTACTGCCATCGAATGCTTGATTTCTTAATGCTTGGTGTCATTGTTTCTCGTTTTTTACGATCGACGTTGTTGTCGCTTGGTTTGTGATGCTCATTTTTGACAATCAATATGTCATCACTTGATCTTTGGTGCTTTCCCTTGACGATTAATGTTGTCATCGCTCGGTCTTTTATGCTCGGCTGATTCGTGCCACTCGGTTGACTTTTGTTGATGGTTATTGTTGATTGATTATTCATTCTATATTTGTGTAAGTCTGAGCCACTGCTCCTGATATAGTTTTCCTCAAGCTTCAAGGCCGTTTAAATTTTGTGTTTTTTTTGGAGATGGCTACCGATCCTTCCAAGACATTGATCTTGGCTCCAACATTACCTATTGTTTCGGCCGATAGTTTTCCCAAGTCAATTGTCTATGAGAAATTGAATAGAGTTGCCAAATATTTAACTTGGTCTCGTGCCATTCATATATTCCTTTTCGGTCCACAGTTAGAAAACTACATTACAGATCTCCCTCTAGACTCAACATCTCCCACTTACTCGCAATGGCGTGTTGATGATGCTATTGTTATGAGTTGGTTATGGCATAGTCTTGAGCCTTTAGTTCTTTGTATTGCGGCCTTGTGTAATACATCGAAGGCAATTTGGGACTCTTTAGTTGATTCTTTTTCTCAGTGCAGCAATATTGCATAGATTTTTGAGGCCTATGAGCAGCTCTTTTCTTTCTGACAGGGAGACAAATCACTCTCTAATTATTATAGCACTCTTAAGGCTCTTGGTAATCGATTTTTACAGCTTCATTCGTTTCTTGAGACTAAGGCAGAGACAATACGACAGTGGGATGAGCTTATGACTATTCTTGTACTTGCTAGGTTGAATGATAATCTTTGTAATTATAGAGATCAGTTCTTGGCCAGAGAAATTGCTTCCGCTTTAACTACTGCTTATTCCAGATTGCAACGTTCTTCCCTGGGTCACCATCACCATTTGGCATCTTCTACTTCCAATGGGTCAGATTTTGCTACTTTGGTAAAAGGTTCTAGTGGTCATGGAGGTTCTCCGAATGGCTCTCACGGTGGGGGTCACGGTTCTCGTGGTGGTCGTCGTAGTTTTGGATGCGGCACCAAAAAGTGCGATCATTATAGTGGTACCAATCACACAAAGCTATACTACTCAAAGAAATATGGCCGTCCTGAACAAGCGCATCATGTTACTACTGATTCTACTACTTCTGGTTCAAGTGATCCTGCTAATTCTAGAGCATTTTCTCAAGGTCCTTTCTCCCCTACTGAGTTTGATGTTATTGTGCAGGCTCTTCACATCTCTCACTCTTCCAGTTCCACTATTACTCTAGTTCATTCAAGTAATAGTGCTTGTTTCTCCTCATCTACTCCACAATGGATTCTTAACTCTAGAGCTAGTGCTTCTATATCCGATAATCCTTCTTTGTTTTCTGATTTGACTACTACGACTCAACTTCATACGTTGGTTGATGGGTCCTCCTAGTCTATGGTTAGTAAAGGATATCTTAAACCCTTGTCATCCTTATCTTTATCTTTGAACCTTTACGTGCCTAATTTTCCTTTTAACTTATTATCTGTTACTCAGTTAAATAGATTCTTCAACCGTTCCATAATCTTCTCTCCATCTTCCTATGTTTTTCAGGATCTAAGGACGCAGACGAGGATTGGTTTGGAATGTGAGCAAGATGGTCTCTATTACCTTAATCCAGCTAGTTTCTCACTGTCTCATTCAGTTTTTCGTGTGTCTGATTCATCTGTTTAGTGGCATTGCTGGGTGGGCCATCCATCCTTGTCTCAACTTAAGCTTGTTGTTCCTGGTCTTGGTTCTATCTCGAGTCTTGAATGTGAGGCTTGTCAACTTGGAAAGCACCATCGTAATTCCTTGTTTAGTAGTAGTCATGGTCGTGAATCTAAACCTTTTTCTGTAGTCCATACGGACATTTGAGATCCTTCTAGAGTTTCCATTATTAATGGATATTAGTATTTGGTCATATTAGTGAATGATTTCTCGCGTATGACATGGGCATTTTTAACTAAAAGGCCGCAATACAAAAAGAATCAAAATTTGACAATATTGTCTAACGCTTTTATAATGAAATTCTTATCCCATTTGACAAAAGAATCAAAATTTTACTGTTTGAAAATGCTTTAGAGTGTACCAAGCCTGTTATGGATAAGTTTTGTGTTGACAGGGGCATCATCCATCAAATCTCGTGTGTTCATACAACATCTGAGCAGAATGGTGTTGCTGAACGCAAACATCACCATCTATTGGATGTAGCCCACACTTAACAAATACATATAAATGTCTCAAAATCGTATTGGGGCAATGTTGTTTTAGTTGCTTCTCACCTTATTAACCATGTCCCATCTATCACTTGGTAATCGGTCCTTTTTCTCTCTTTTTTACCCTTTATTTGATCCTTTTCCTCTTCCTCCTTGTACAATTTGTTGCACCGCTTTTGTTCATAATCTTGATCCTAGCCTGAACAAATTATCACCTCGTGCTTGTCGATGTATTTTTTTGGGGTTATTCTTGTACTCGAAAGGGCTACAGCTATTATCATCCTATTTTTTTGGGTTATTCTCATACTCAAAAAAGCTACCGCTATTATCATCCTCCATCTCATCAGTTCTTTATTAATGCTGACTTTACCTTCTTTGAGTCCACACCCTATTTTCTGGCTTAGGGGGGGTTGTCTTCTCGTGAGAAGGAATTTTCTCCTTCCTCTCGAGAGGGTGAATCATCTACGCCTTTTACCCTTGTTGATCCAGGTCTTCCTATTCCTAAAGAGCCATTACAGGTTACTACTCTAGTTCTTCCTATCCCTGAAGTACCATCACAAGTCTATCAGCTTTGAGCTCGTCTTGCTCCAGCCACTGCTGCACCTGAGGATCCTATACCTCTTGAGACACCTACTCTCGATACTTCTACTCCTGTCACTAGTCAGGATGAACTTGAGCCTCTTGCTATTGATGATCTTCCTATTGCCAAAAGACGAGGTAAACGCACATGTACTCAATATCCAATTGATAAATTTGTTTCCCATCATCGTATGTTACATCGATTCCAATCTTCTGTTAATGCCTTATCCTCTGTTTCTGCTCCTACATCTTATAATTAGGCAATATTATCACCGAGCTAGAAGAAAGCAATGGATGAGCAGATGCAGGCACTACGTCACAACCAAACGTGGGAGCTCACTTCTCTTCCTCTAGGGAAGAAGATAGTTGACTGTCGTTAGGTTTACACAATAAAATATCATCCTAATGGTTCAATTGAGCGTCTCAAAGAAAATTATGGTATGGACTATCTTGAGACCTTCTCACCAGTGGCTTTTCTTAATTTAGTTCACATTCTTCTCGCAGTGGCAGTGTATAAGTCCTGGCCCTTATTCTAGTTAGATATTAAGAATGCCTTCATGCACGGTGAACTCCAAAAGGAGGTATATTTGGACTCGCCACTTAGGTATATTGCTATAGGAAATAAGCACTTTGTTCGTCGCTTACACAAAGCCTTGCATGGACATAAACAATCTCCACGAGTACAATTTGATCGGTTTAGCTCTTCTCTTTTGGATTATGGTTTCAAATGGTCCGCCTCTGATCACTCTGTGTTTGTTCATTAGTCACCATCTGACACCATTATCTTGATTGTCTATGTGGATGATATCATCATTTCTAGTTATGACACTAAAGGCATTTATGTATTAAAGAGTTATCTGGGAAAACAATTCCACACAAAGGATCTTGGAGCTTGGCCCTATTTTCTTGGGATTCAAGTTGCCCGCTCTTTCCAGGGTATATCCTTATCTCAAAGAAGATACATTCTGGATTTACTTTCTGAAACTAGACTCTTAGGTTCTCGTCCCATTGATACTCATATAGATCCTACTGTTCGTTTGGATAATAAGAGTGGTGATCCTTTTCTTAATGTTGGTTGTTACCGACGCCTTGTGAGTAAGCTAATTTATCTCAATGTGACCCATCCTGATATTATGTATGAAATTGGTGTGGTTAACCAGTTTATGCACGCCCCACACAAACCTCACTTTGAAGATGTGTGGTATTATGAGGTATTTGAAGAACTCTTCCACTGCAACAGATGTAATTGGATATAGTGATGCAGATTGGGCTGGTAGTCGTTCAGATCGGATATCTACTTCTAGATAGTGTACTTTTGTTGGTAGTAATCTTTTCACCTGACATAATAAAAAGCAAACTGTAGTGGCTCCATCTAATACTGAGGCACAGTATCATGCAATGGCTCATACTACGTATAAGATGCTTTGGGTTCATTCTCTTCTTTGAAATTTTGGCATTGATATTTCAGCTCTGATGTATAATCAGGTTGCAATATTCATTGCTAACAACCCTGTCTTTTATGAACCTACCAAGCAGATAGAAGTTAACTGTCATTTTATTACTCCATTTGTTAGGCGTGATATTATTACTCCATTTGTACGATCAGACTTTCAGTTGGGTGATATTCTCACTAAACCTTTAGCTGGATATTTATTTCAGAAAATGTCTACCAAGCTAGGCATATTTAATCTTTATGCTCCAGCTTAAGGGGCTGTTAGAATATTGAGGGAATAATTGGCAGATTATAATTTAGTTATTTTTTATTATTAGCATATATTGGTTTATTCCAATTTCCTTTTTCTTAATTGAACCTTGATTATAAATACAGTATGAGGGCGAGGAGTAAAATAACTCTTTCAATTCTTTTTTCTATTTCTTTCAACTAACTAGTTTCCTGATTTTATGGTAATTAGTTTCTTGTTACCAAGAATAGTGAAAGGAGCTCCTCTTCCATTATATAAAGGTTGAACGTTTTATCATTTAGAAATAAGAGAGAATTATTTCTTGTCAAAGATCTACATGGTATTAGAGTTGGTGACTACTGTTTTTCAATCGTCAATGCCATCATCACCATCATCGATTGCAGCCTCGTCGCCTCATCAATCGTAGCATCGTCGATTGCAATCAACATCGTTGATCATCATTGAACTTTGTCACTTCATCATCATCAATCCACTTATTCATCGAAACCATAGCTAGTGAACGTAGTCCATCAGTGTTGCAGTCTTCCTCATCGCTAATAAGTCCTGGACCGACAAAGCTTTTATCACCAACGAAGCTCTCTACAAAAGTTGCCTTCATCTATCAGAGTTGTCTCTAAACCTTAAAAGACAAGATCCAGATGATAATGGCTCAGAGAAGTCAATCCCCCTTTGAAGTCACCTCCCATCAAGAAACATTAGCCACAAGCAACAACGGAGGATTAGATGGCAATCTTGTCCATTACAACGCACAAACTTAATTGAGAGAATTACCTTCAATAGTCACAATCAGTAATGATGTTCATTTGTAGAAAGGGAAGAGACGACTATCTCACCAGAGTAGTAGCCCCCCCAAGCAAAGAAGATTTGAAGTACAAAACATGGAAGTCAAAAAACAATATAGTGATGTCTTAGCTTATAAACTGAATGACAAATGAAATAGGAGAAAATTTCCTCTTGTATGGGAGCACAAAGAAAATTTCCTCTTGTATGGGAGCACAAACAACTATTAAACATGACCTTACCTATATGGAGTTAATAGAGGACATGGCTCTAGATAGATTTTCTTGGCGTCGTCAAATCCATATACCCGACCCCACCTAGTGGGAAAAGGCTTAGTTTGGTTTTTTTTTTTTTTTTATTAGTTTATCATATTGGTCCCAAGTTAGGACTGGCTAAAAATATTATTTAATTGAGGTCATTAATTTATTGAGCTTATCCTGTGTGTTGTTTCAGGGTGGTCACATAATCTTCTTCCAGAGTTTGAGTCTTTTGGGTTACTGTCTTTTCCCTCTAGATGTTGGTGCTCTCATATGCATGCTGAAGGACAATGTGGTATTGAAGGTGATTGTAGTGTGTGTGACATTGGCTTGGAGTTCGTGGGCCGCATATCCATTCATGAGTACAGCCGTCAACCCAAGGAGAAAAGCTCTTGCACTCTACCCTGTTTTTCTTATGTACGTATCTGTTGGTTTTCTGATCATTGCCATTGACTAGTGCATCAGTGGTGGTTGATATAGGAATTTTTGGAATTGTACTGATCTGTTGGTTTTGTAATCATTGCCATTGACTAGTGCAGTGGTGGTGGTTGATATAGGAATTATTGGAATTTTATGTGGTGGTTATTTTCCTTCTCATGTGGGATTATTATTTTTCTTCCTTCCTTTTTGTTTTTTTTTGGGCTAAGGTTCTGACTTGATGTCAAATACTCTTACCACCAATATTGTATACATGTATGAAACTTGATATGAAACTATATCCTAAGTCTCATTACTTTCGCTAATATTTTGGTGGAAGTGTCTGCATTGGAAGTTGCCAAATTAGGCCTTTGCTCTTGAATAGCACTTGATTTTAAAACGAGTTGGAGGCTTCTTAATTTTGACAGCATTTGTCATGAAGTTGAAGAGGATAATCTGGAGTTCAATTTTCAGCTTCACTGGTTGGCCAAGGAGATGTATAAGAATCTAACTATTCCGTGTGCTCTGAGCTGTGTGCCACTAGGTTGTTGGGCTTGTTTTTAATTCCTCAACCTTTGAATACATGTTTTTCCTGCATTCTTTTTGAATTTTGACCAATTATATTCGAAGTGGACTTCGTTGCCATTATGAGTTATCTAATAATATTGATGCCCATTTGTTACTGAAAAGGAATCCTGTCGGCCTTACTGAATCTCTGCTGTTTTTAGAACTTATGGTCATAATGCGAAGGATCTTAAGATGTATATATGTGTATATATTTTGTACTTTTAGAACATATCCGGTCAAAAGAATGTGTGTGTGGGGGTAAAAATTTCGGAGTATATGTGCTTTATTACAATTGCTGCTGTTGTTTTGCTGTGTAAATTCCTTTGTTCATGAACTTTGTTTGGGAGACCACACCTTCAATACGGGGACATAACTTGCCTTTTTCACGCATTTTGACCGTTTTTTCTACTCAATTCCGCTCTACATTTTTTGAAGCTATAGTTTTGGTTGGTATTCATTTGATGAGTGAAAATCCGAGAATGGTTTAAGCACAAAGTCTCATGGTAGAGTTTTTGAAACTATAGTTTTGGTTGATATTAATTTGTGACTATAATTGCAAAATGACTTGTATTGTGATAAGCCTAATTGAAAAACGCATTAAGAAAAAGAGACATTATGCAACCAACCTGCAAGAGAAATTAAATTATGCCATTGCGGAAAGGTAATGGGTGTTGGTGAATGTTTTAAATAAAATATCAGTGAATATTTTACATAAAAATGTAGAAAGGGGAAAAAAAAAAGAGATTCGAAAAGTTATAGCTATTTTCACAAATTCCCTTACATTCTTAACTTTTTATACTCTATTGTTTTAATTTTATTGTGTAAATTTCTTAAGAGAGGAAAAGCTGAAATTGAGTGAAAATTGAGTTGTCCTACTATTCTCTGCCCCATTATGTATGTTCCTTTGGGTAACCCCTTTTTGCCACCATTATTTTAGGGTGCGAAGAACGAGGTCAAATCAAGAGTGAGTTCATCAAAGAAAGGAAACGGATCAAGAATCCAATTGATTCGATGTCAAAGATTGAATATTGATCAAGCGATGAATTGATAATTTCAATTAATAAGGTAAGAGATAACAAAATTTAGAATATTTAGTTGAGTAGACGAAGGTGAGTATTGCTCAGAGCAACTGGATCCAAGCCGAAATAGTTTGATCCAACCCAAATAGTATAGGGTTACAAGATCAATCGATAGTTCTAATCGCACGGATGAGTTTAGAATGTCCAAAATAAGATTTCATGATCATTTAATCATCTAAATAAACAATTTAACTATTAAAGTTATACTAGAACAACTTAGGACTCAGAATAACCATCTAACTACTTAAAAAGCTCCTAATCATGTGGAATAGTCCAATTCAAGCCTCGATCATCATTCGAGCAAGATCAGGCTTTACCTGAAAAAGTTGTGCCAATTTATGTTGAAATTGCTTGTCTCAAGAAACACGCCAATCAAAAGACAATCAAAACAATCCTAACTGCTCGAGATGATTGATATGATTAATAATGATGAGATTAAAGATGATTAGTATAATATCTCGGAATAGTCTAGAAATATGTATAAAACTATAAAAATTTGGATGCTTTGAGTAAACCAATGTGTCTAGAATAGTTGAAATATGAGGGCAAATATATGGGTGTACCGAAAGTGAGGTCCAGTGGGGGTAATAGCCTCAACTCGCTTGAGAAATTATATTTAACCCTTATTTTTTTTTTTGTTCATATCCAACTAGAGAATGTAATTTTTGGCCTATTATTTTTATTTTTTTAGTATTACCCTCATTTACTTGAAAATTTTGCTTTTGCCCTCACTGATTACAACTTTTGGTCCATCTCTGAATACATACCCAATTAGGATCAAAACCCAATAAAGCACCATGATTAGAATAAGAATGAAAAAAAAGATCCTAATCATAGGAAGGCCAAATGTCCTCCGTACAAAGCAACCAAAGGAATGGTGCCCTCGTAAAGCCACCTTTAGGGTGGTACCCTTGGCTAGTGTTACGACAATGAAGTAACGCATGCCATATTTCTAGTAAAAGTTCGAACGACCTTTAACAAACAAAATGATACCTATATCTAAAATTGATACAAATGGGTAAATAGAGAATAATTAGCAGCGTGAGACAACTCTCTTTGATGAATTAGGCAAAATGGTACTTAATTACTTCGAGAAAATAAGTTCCTCCTCACAAAGGGGGTCACAATGACCACGTGCGAATGATTATTTACCAAAAAAGCACACGTCTTCGTGAAGTTTTAAGAGCATGTGGTTGGGGCTGATGCTTGCCTAGTGCTGGAAGATGAAAGAGGTTATCTTAACCCTTAGGTTTTTCTATAAAGCTTAAGAGAGCATCCCACCCTCTTCCATTTACACTATTTCTTTACACTATCTCCTACCTTAAAGCTTAAGAGAGCTTTGAGAACTTTTTCGACTGCAAAGGCTGGCCCCAATTGGACACTAGATTGAGTAAGATGGTGAATCTATACCCGGCGAGGGCCTTCAAAGCAACCGGGATGGAAGAGTCTTGCTTGATTCAACACTTCTAAGGTTAAACTTTCATCCCGTCGTAGCCATATTATGCTGCTCAATAGAGTCACTACTAGAAAAAAACTTTTTGGCTACGACCCAAAGTGGTAGCAAAAAATTGAGGAGTCGTGGCCAAAAAGTATTGGCTACTACCTAGTTACTGCTCGTCAACGGTAGCATTCGTTCAGTGGCAAAAGGTTCTTTAGCTATGGCTCATGACTTTTGCCATGTATCGGCTACAATAAAATATGTTATGACTACGGCATGTATGAAGTGGTCAACAAATGTGCTTTAGAACCATTAACTACTGTAGGTATGACTTTTGGCTACAGGTTAAGCGATGACAAATATTATTATATTAATTTAATTTTAAAATATTTTAACTACAACTTTAGCAGTGGCCAATGCAAAATATTATATTATTTATATTATTTTGTATATAATATTTGCTATTGCCTATGACCGTATTAAAAAATGTTAATTAATTTAACTTTATAAACTTTTGGCTACGACTTTGGAAGTGGTCAATACTAATAATTATATAATTTTGTATGTAATATTGACTACTAACAATGATCGTAACAAAAAAATTTA
>JAVXUM010141438.1:0-17592 GCA_035590655.1 Pouteria glomerata | reverse complement strand
ATCCTATACATCCTAAACAACTTCCAACCATCTAAAACTTCATAATATATAATACCCAAGTAAAACTAACATCAAAAGATCTATACATGATTTAATCATTATTTAAAAAAAAAAAAAACTACACAGTGCCGTTTTGGCCCAGCACAGTGCATTTTCGGCCCTGCGTAGTGCTGTTTTTGGTCCAAACTCCAGTGCCGTTTGGCCCAGCGCAGTGCCGTTTTGGCCCAGCGCAGTGCCTTTTTCAGCAGCACTCCAGTGCCGTTTTCGACCAAGCTCCAGTGCCGTTTTGGCCCTGTGCAGGGCCGTTTATTAAAAACGGCACTGGAGAAAGCCGAAAATGGCACTGGACGAACCCTTCTTCTTCCTTCTGCGCACTGATCAGAAATTCACTGCAATACCACTGTTTTGTTCAAAAAACCAATATCCTATACATCCTAAACAACTTCCAACCATCTAAAACTTCATAATATATAATACCCAAGTAAAACTAACATCAAAACACTTTTTAGAACTTTTGAAATTAGCAAAAAGAAGAGAGAACTGGAAATATTGGTTCTACGAAATATTGGGCTTCTCAAGCAAGTACCTTCTTGCTCTTGGTGAAGGATGAGAATGATTCAAATCGACAAATCCAGCTCCAAGGAACGATTTTGAGTCTTTAATGAGTTGATTTCTTCGTTGTCTACCATCGATTTTCTTCTTCAAGAGGGTTTCGAAATTTTTTTCCTTTTTTTTTTTTTGGGTTTAGTTTTACAGACTTTCTTCAATTTTGGGTTGTTAGGGTGTTAGTTGGTTGAATTTAATTGTGGAGTGTAAGGTGTGGAGTGTAAGATTAGATATGTGGAGTGTAAGATGAGATTGTGGAGTGTAAGATGAGGGGGGATATAATTGAGGGATAATTTAGTCATTACAAGAAATGGTGGAATAAAAGAGAGTTTTAGTTTTTTTTTTTAAAAGAAATATGAATTTGGGTATAGAGTGAAAAGTGAGTTACCAAATTGGGTAATTATAGAATGTTGATACAATTTGACTAAAATTGAAAAGTTGCCACTCAATAGGGTAAATTTGGGAATTTCTTCATTAAAAATCTGTAGGGACCTAATCCTTGATGTAGTTTTAGATTGAAACTACCATTTAAAATTATCTATAGAAAATTGATTTGTTGGAGTTAGAATAGAATTTTTACTCTTGGATTGAAATTACTGTAAACTTATGTTAAAGAAACTAATTTGTAAGGAAACTTATTTTAGGAAATTGATTTGTAAGGAAACTACCGTTGAAACTAATTTATTAGGATATTAATTTGCAAGAGCTAGATTATGTTTTATTACATAAATGGAGCCTTATTTTGTTAACTTGAAAATGGTGCCAGGCCTGTTTGCTAGAGGGTATTTTTGTCAAAATAAAAATAGATACATACGAAAACAGGATTTTATCAAAATTGCGACTTCATGAAAATTGATTTGTGGAAGTGAGAATAGAATTTTCACTTTTAGATTGAAATTACTATAAATTTATTTTAAAGAATTAATTTGTAAAAATTTACCGTTGAAACTGATTTGTTGGAGTTAGATTAAGTTTTATTACAAAAATGGACTTATTTTGTAAAGTTTAAAATGTTGTTACATTTTTAGATTACCAAAATTGTGGCTTCAAGAAAATTAATTTGTGGGTGTTAGAACATACATAGTTTCCACTTTTGGATTAGAACTACTGTAAATTTATCTTAAGGAAACTAATTAATTTGTAAGAAAATTACCGTTAAAACTGATTTATTAAGATACTGATTTGTAGGAGTTAGATTAAGTTTTATTACAAAAATAGCCTTATTTGGTTAAGCTTAAAATGGCGTACATGTTTGGATATAGGATAATTTTGTCAAAATAAAAATAAATATATCTAAAACAGGACTTCATTAAAACTGTGGCTTCATGAAAATTTTATCCTTGCCAATACCCTGTGTTTCCTTTATAATAATATAGAAAATGTAGTATAAGAAATCAAAAAATACGTAAAAAAATAACTCTATCAAATACTTTACAGTCTCTTCAGTATCTCTTAATAATTATTTTTTTTATAGATTTAAATATTATTTTTTAAATTTATAAAAACTCTAATAAAAAATAATTGCATTAGTCTTTTTGTACTTAATCTCTATAGGATTAAAATATATATTAATTTCCTCTTCTTTTTTACGCATTTTTTAGTCTTATTTAATTTCAAGTGAGAATGAAATAATTTAACAATTTATTATTAATTATATATTAATTTTAGAAATAAAAAATTTAAACTAATTATTAATGAAAATTAATTTATAAATTAAAAATTAATATTACGCAACGACCGAGAAAAGATCTCAAACTCTCCATTTTTTCATTATTATTATTATTATTATTATTATTATTATAGCACAGACATCTGGACATACTGTTCACCCTCAAACTAGCTATTTTTCATTATCGCGTGGAGGTCTTCTTTTGTTTTTTTATTTTTAAAAGATGGAGTTGTTATTCCTTAGTCAACTTAAAAGTGTGGTTTTTGAAAGGATTTTTTATTTTTTTGACTTTTATGATTAATTTTTTTTTATTAAATTTTAATTTTTTTTTTTTATATTCATAAAACAAACCGTAAAAACAAAAAAAAAAAAAAAAAAAAAAAAAAAATTGATGAAAAAAAATGTTACATAAAACGTAAAAATTCAAAAAAGTTGAACGTAATCCTTTCAAAAAGATAAGCTACCTTTGGTTGAAATGATGGACTTTAGAGGGCAAGTAATATAATGTGACAATATATTGTTCGGCATTGAATATGGTATGAAAGTAATTTCGTTACTTATTTGATGTTCGACTAATGAAATATAAAGTAAAAAGAAAAGATGTAATTTAATTAAAAAATTCATTAAGAAATTATTTTAAACTTTTAAATTTTGATAAGAACAAATCCAATGAGTTGGATGTATAACATGAGTTGGATGTATAATATTGCATATCATGATTATAATTGCTCGGGGGATGTGAAACTTCAAATTGGATGACAATTGTGGTCCCACAAATTATTTGTTTAATAACAGAAAAAAAAAACAAATTAATAGAGAGAGAGAGAGAGAGAGAGGGGGGAGGGGGATTGCTAATCTCTCAAAATGCACGATATGACATACCATGAGTAGGGGTGAAAAGACAAATCTCTCACTCTCGGATTTGCTTCCCTCAAAGGTTTAAAATTATTTATGTCACATGTCGTGCCAAATCACACCTTTTATCTCACTTCCTATTTTATACTATTACAAACTTAGTTTTTTGTGCTAAAAAGTGTAACAGCCCGGGACCACTACCGCTAGTACGATATTATCCGTTTCCGGGATCCACGCTCACGTGAACGGCACACAGTACTCGGGGACCGCAGCCACCCGACCTGTCACGGTTTTGGCTTGGCGAGGGCAACCCCGGTGCCCCCTAAAACGCGTCACACTAGGGAGAGGTTTCCCCTCCCTTATAAGGCGTGGTTCGTTCTCCTCCTCAACCGATGTGGGATCGTTACAATCCACTCCCCTTTAGGGCCCAGCGTTCTCGCTAGCACACCGATTCGGCACCGGCTCTGATACCACTGTAACAGCCCGGGACCACTGCCGCTGACGATATTGTCCGCTTTGGCCCCTCGGGTCTCTCCCCGGCACAGCCTCACGGTTTTGTTCTTGGCGAGGGCTACCCTAGTGCCTCCCCAAAAGGCCTCGTCAGTGGGAAGGTTTCCACCCCCTACTTATTAGGTAGGCTTCGTTCTTTCTCCTAACCGATGTGGGATCTCACATTTTTCTTTTGCTAGGGAACAAGCTATTGCATTTGCTCAGAAATAAGCTTTTACAATTGCTTCGGGAATAGGCTTTCGCACTTGCTCGGGAATAGGTTTTTTCACTTGCTCGAGAATAGGCTTTTTCAGTTACTCGGGAATAGGCTTTTGCTCTCACTTCGGAATAGGCTTTTGCTCTCGCTGGGGAATAGGCTTTAGAAACAGATTGAGAATAGGCTTTTGCTCTCACTTGGGAATAGGCTTTAGAAGCAGCTCGAGAATAGGCTTTTGCTCTTGCTCGAGAATAAGCATTTGCATTTGATCAGGCATAGGATTTAGAAGTTGCTCGGGAATAGGCTTTAGAAATTACTCAGGAATAGGCTTTTGCTCTTGCTCAGGAATAAGCTTTTGCCCTTGCTCGGGAATAAGCTTTAGAAGCTGCTCAGGAATAGGCTTTTGCTCTCGTTCGAGAATAGGCTTTAGAATTGAATTCTTACAAAAATATGTTCGGGAATAAGCGTTCAATATAAACTCCACAAGAGCCTGCTCGGGCATAAGTTAATTTTACCTGAATTTGTTCGAGAGTAAGCTTTTGAAATAAAGTCTACCTGATTGTGCTTAGGAATAAGTTTCTAAAATGAAATTTTCCATAATATGCTCAAAAATAAGCTTCCGAAGTGAATTCTTACCAGAATATGCTCGGGCAGAAACTTTAGAAGTGAATCCTTACCAGAATATGGTCGGGCATAAGCTTCCAAAGTGAATTCTACCATAATATGCTTGAGAATATGCTTTTGATGTGAATTCTACCATAATATGCTAGGGAATAAGCTTCTGAAGTGAATTCTTACCAGAATATGCTTGGGCATGAGCTTTAGAAGTGAATCTTTACCAAAATATGCTCGGAATAATTCTTTAAAAGAGAACTCCAACAAAACCTGCTCGAGATTGACCTTTTGAAATGAACTTTGACATAATTAGAATATGCTCGGGATTAAGCTTTTGAAACATACTCTACTAGAATCTACTCAGGAATGAGCTCTCGAAGTGAATTCTACCTCAATCTGCTCGGGACAATTCATTTTCGAGTAAACACAGGGAAAAACTCAGTGAGACAATGCTTTTTCGGACCTACACTGGGTAGAATCCAGTGAGGCAATGCTTGTAAAAACCACCACTGGACAGAGCCAAGTGGGGCCATGCTTCCACTACTAAACAGAACCTAGTGGGGTAATCTTGTGCTTGTAAGAACCTCCATTAGACAGAACTAAGTGGAGCCGTGTTTCTACCACTGGACGGACCCAAGTGGGGTAATCTCTTGCTTTTAAGAACCACCACTAGACAGAGCCAAGTGGGACTGTGTTTCCACCACTGACCGGCCCCAAGTGGGGCAATCTCATTCTTTTAAGAACCATCATTGGACATAGCCAAGTGGGGCCATGTTTCCACCAATGGATAGACCCAAGCAGGGCAATCTCATGCTTTTAAGAACCATCACTGGATAAAGCCAAGTCAAGTAGTCCTTTTTGTGGATGTCTCTGAAGCTGCTCTGCTCCTCTGTAATGCTTCATATTCTTAGATAAATTGTAGAAATTTGATAGAAGTTGATGAAATCCAGCTTGAGAATAAGATAGGAACTGATTGAATCCCGTTTGGGGAAGAAACTTGCAAGCTCGGTGATGAAATCTGCATGCTTTCGCGGACACCATAGGCATGCTCAGGGAGTTGTTGGAATTCTACTCGAGGTAGAAATATCACACTGGAACTGTATTCGGGATTGAATATTTTGAGAAATTATACCTGTCGAGCTCATCCTTGGGGATGAAATATTTTGCTTGGGGGAATATAATCTTGCTGGAGCATGTTCACAATAAAGAATATAAACTTCCTGGGTGAAGAAATACAAGCTTAATCAAATAGAGTGCCTCTGGTTGAGCAGCAAATACCCTATCCATGTGATTAACATCGCCCTCTTATGAGATGGTACTTAACAATGATAAAGTAGTGCTTACACTTGAAAAATAAATATGGTGTGGTTGTACACTACAAAAGCATGAACACATAGAATAATTATAGAACAATGATGTGATTTATTCCTAAAGAGTAAAAGTAAATCCACTGAATGAACATATTTAAGAGTAGAATATTTATGAGAACAAGTAAACCCGGTAAATGGATATATATATATATATATATGGAAACGAATCTTTCTATTTTGTTGAGATTCCGAGAGAATGAAAATGTTTTATCTGTTCTAAATACTCCCAGTGGCAACAAGCAACACTCTAACGGTGAGATAATACTTGCGACAGTAATAGAAAAGATGGCCCCAGTGATAGTAAAGAAGTACTTTCAACAGTTGCAAAAGAAGTACTTGCAACGGCGACAGAAAAGATACCCCCAGCGGCGTCGAGGAAATACCATAGACGGGAGATGTTTTTGATAGAAAAAAACACTTTCGGTGGTGGCGATACTGCTCATGGTAGAATAATTACACGAGCACAAATACGATTCCCACAGATGACGCCAAATGTTTGATAAATTTTTAGCCCCTCTCTTCCATGGATCCCCCTTCTTTTGTGTTCCTGAAGACCCCATTTTCAATCCTAACCTACAAGTAAGAAAAAAGTGAAAATAAAGCAGTCAGAGGTTATCCCTGACCAAAGACTCTCTGATGCTTGAGTCAATTTCTGGTGTTAATAATAATCTTCTGAAAGTAAAGAAAATACTGAAGAAAAGAGAGAAGAGAAATCCAGAGAAAGAGAGAACCCCCTTACCTTGGTCACATTTCTGATATTTAAAGTGAGAGAACTGACATGCTTTTTACTGATTTGATTAGACAATGACAGTGGTAAGTATTAGCCTTAAATGCTAGATGATGTAAGTATTGAAATCTGTAATATTCTGCAAATTTTGTCTCTTGATTCACTCAAGTATTGTTAGCAAAGAAATTATATAATGTAACTATTAGACTATTTAGCTCGAATTTAACTAGAATATACCCCATGACCGGCGGGTGCAATTTGTGGTCGGGGAAGCACTATAGAGGTCAAGGAAGACATTTTCTGGCCACACAGAAGGTTACATAAATAGTGGTATGAGATTGCTTTTATATAGTATCTGTTGAAGTAGGAATTAGCACCAATGTTTCAAAATGAGTCTAAACTCGTAGATTCAATTTCAAAAATGTTCTCATTTATAATTCAAACTTATTATGACAAAAAATTAATTTAAATTGCTAAAACCATTAGTTGAACCGATGGTCCATACCAACTATTCACGATTCATGGGAATTGGATAATTCAATAATTCTTATAAATTGAATCTAATAATATATATAAATACATATAATTATTTACATTTTTATAGATTAAGATATTATTCTTATAAATTAAGTAAAGCCAATAGAAGTTATTAATTAGTACAATTGTAATATAAATACTTAGTGTAATTTGTAATATTAATATTTTTATTTCCTTATAATGGATTTATAAAAATAAATAATTGACATTAAAAGAAATATTTAACAAATATGAAATTCTTATATAAATTTTAATTATTTTGATATTTAATGTAGCAGCCCGGGACCCATACCGCTAGTACGATATTGTCTGCTTCCGGGATCCACACTCACGTGGACGGCACACAGCATCCGGGCGCCACAGCCACCCGACCCGTCACGGTTTTGGTTTGGCGAGAGCAACCCCGGTGCCCCCCAAAACGCGTCGCACTAGGGAGAGGTTTCCCCACCCTTATTAGGTGTGGTTCATTCTCCTCCCCAACCGATGTGGGATCTCACATTTAATTTCATTTATGTATTATATTTAATTTATTTATGACATATTTAACACATCACAAATAATTTTAATTGACAAACACCTACTACTGATCATTTTAATAAAATTAATTAACATGGTTATATAAACATGTCGTTAAGGGTACTTTTGAGTTGGAAACTTGGAATATGTTATCCATTATATATATATATATATATGAATAATGGTGTGCATGGATGAGGTGTGTTGGCCATGAAAAATGCACGAAGAAAAGAATGTAGGAAGAATATTAAGTGCACCAAGCTAGTATAGCCATGAAAAATGCGTGAAGAAGCTTCAATCTCAAATGTTAGTACACTGCTCTATCTAATATCTGTTTATGTGATAGTAGAAAATATGTTCTAAAAAGCTAGCCTTTATTAATAGTTGGATTTCAGAGTAGGATTGGCACACAGTTTTTGGTAGACAGAAACTATACTAATTGTGATCCATTGCTTTAAGCATTAAGTCTCATCTCTTTTGTTTTGATTGTAGAAATAATTAAGGCATTGAGACACATAACTAACAAGGAGAAGAAGCCATGGGGACAACAACCATCAACATTCTTTAAGTTTTCAATGGACATTGCAGCGTACGCCAACAATTTCAAGGGAAAGAGTGGTCAAGTTAATTATTGATCATCTGAAGACACATCTTAAAGCAAAAATTAATTGTTTTTGCACCTACTGCAGTAGTCAAATACTAAGCACCATTAATTCGCGTGGGTTCTTTTGTTGGTGCTCCCTTAGTTCACTCTAGTTGTTGAATCTCCTCTCACACACTTTGCAATTGCTCGAAGATGTGTCTTCTGGTGGTCAATAATAGTACTGCACTTTCAACTAATAAGTGTTTGGTATATATTGCAATATCCATTGACATCAAAATCATATTGATGATTGTTATCCCCACCATCTGGCTCACCAGCTCCTTGTTGGTTCTATGCTTCCATGTCTTAATTACTTCTGGAACCCAAAAAAGACAAGATTTACACCTGAGTTTTCACAGAAGAATCAGAGCACGATAACCAAATTTATTGCATATGTTCCGCCATAGTCTAGTTGTTTAGATATATTACACATGCTTCAAGCTAACAAACTACTTGTCTATTTATAAACTTGACAACGACTTGGTCCACCGCTAACCTTTGTCAGTCTCAATTCTTGCTACTAGATAACCTTTTTATACAAAATCTATAAAATGGGGTGAGCTGCTAAGTTCAGTAAAAAAATATTCAAACAATTTCAACAAGTATTTTTATATAAAAATAGATATGAAGTGTGCAAATTAACTCTCAATATCATATATAAAACAGATAGTAATAGCACAAATTAAGTACATAAACAGTGGAATGCTCCTGTAAACCTACTCCCCTTGCCAACTTAATAATACTTTACCATCCTTATAACACCTCAACATATTATTTATATAACATGCATGGAATCCTTATAATATCAACTATATTTCCTTCCCACCCTTATATTTCCACACCACCCTTGTAACTTTGTTGCCTCAGCCTAATAGCATAGATTCTCAAAATACAACCAGCATTAATGCTCATACATCTACTAACAAATGTTAGAATATTTGAGTATAGCCTAATCATAACATTTTACATTCTCCAGTAATGTTACAATAATTATACAATGAAATCTTGTATTCTGTTCATGCCTTATGCAAAAATATTAGATCTCAATTATAAGAATAAATCATTTACCTGAAGTGTCCTGTAACCTTTTATACTAATTTTTTCTCTAATTTGTGCTAAATTCTATATAAATAAATTATGGATCGTCAACACGCATTTATGTAATATTGTCTAATTATTTTAATTGTTGCATTTAGCCTAGGAGCTCCAGATTAACAATTTTCTCGTTGCCAAGCAATTCTGTCTAATTTTTAGATATATATTTATTACCTTAACCAACTAATTATTAATGTTTTTTATCAAACATAAAAGAGATTCATATTAATTAAGATTTATATTAAATATTTTTTTACTCAGTGAATAAATACATTTATTTTGTTAATATCCAATTAAGTTATTATTTAAATAATAAAATAGGTTTCTTAGCTTTTAAACATTTTAAATCTCGCTTCCCAAAAAATATAAATTACCATTTTATCCTTTATTACCAATTCTAAGTTCCCCACAACCATCCCTTAAAAATAATTTTCAAAACCTTGTTTTTCTTATTTTCCTTAGAACTTTTATAAACTAATAATTATGAAAATTCTCATAGAAGGTCATTTACCAGTCCACTCTCCCATATTTGGGATTCTCGTATCCAAATAAAAGATCTATAAGTTTTTTAGAACTTTTAAAGTCGTTTGATATTTTTTATTTATTTTTTAAGTAATTTTACAAAAAAAAATCACTAAAAATAGCACGTTTGTCGAAAAATTACGAGACCAATTTTGAAATACTTGTAATAGCCAAAGCTTCTTCCTAAAAGATTTGGAGAATTGACCACCACCCCGCGAGCCTCCATGCGGCGCCAATCGCACATGGGCGTGGCATGTGCCCATTGTTCTTCTTCTTCCTCGTGGCAGTTATGATCCCTTTCGCTTTTTGTTCATTTTCCCTTCATTTTCTCACCAAATTAGGTCAGATTTGTGTCTAAAATGAAGCTATTGAAAATTTGTTCATTTTTGGTAAGATTTGTTCATTCTATCTTCATTTTTTTTTGCTCATTTTCCATTGCATCGGGCCATTTTTCCCTCAACCCACGTACCAAAGCTTACATATAAAGTCTCTACGAGTGCTTAGAAACATTTTTGAACTATCAACTTAGGTTTATTTCTACAATCTACACAGAGAAAATGGAAAATTAACAATATCCCTACTTCTCTATACATATAAGCTTCTACACATACAACCCTCTACATCTACTAAGCATCCACACCAGGCTATATGGGGAACTGAGAGTTGGCCAAGCCTCACTTGTCTTGAGCTTCCTTCTTCCCCTCCCTTTCTTCCCATTTCCTTCTTTTTCTTTACTCTTTATCTTCTCTCGTTGGTGGTTCGGGCAGAACGAAGGAAAAGAACAAAGGTTTTGTGTATTTGGCTATAGTTCAAGTGGAGGGATTCTGTGTTGGCCATGTGTCTTATTTTGGGCCACTGAAAATTTTCATTTCTTTGAGATCATTAATAAGTAATTTAACATTTATAATGAATTTTGTTATTATGTATATATTTTTTATTTTATAGTACCTTATTATTTATTTTATTATTATTTTTAATTATATATATGTTTTTTTTCCAGGTCCCCACAGTTAATGCTCTAAACAATGGATCAAATTAATAAAATATTCTCAAAACAATTGAGCTATACATCAAAAACTGTGTACCAATCCTATGTTGGATGGCATCTAGGTATTAGCTTTTCAGAACTCCATATTTTATGCTACCACAAAAGTAAATAATAAACACCAGACAGAGCTTGGTGCACTCTGGGGCACACCGAGGCTTGGCCTATCCCGAATTGAAACCTAGTAGCTTAGTTTAAAAAAAATAAAAAAAATTAGTTTAGTTATTTATTTAAATTTAGTCTACCTAAAAATTTCTATATTCTTCTCTTTCATGCATTCTTGTTTTAATTTTTTTTTGTTTTACCATTAATTTACAAAATTATTTGGTCTTAGCTGTCCAATGAAAAAGATTTGCAAAAAATACCGATTACGAAAACGCTGTATGAAACAGCGACGCCAAACCCGCCATTTTATACTCCGACTTCAGTTTTCTTCCCCACTTCAATGGTGTCAAAGCCAAAGTTACTATTTGGAATAGTGACACTAAAGACGCTGTACCAAACATCGATTAGTTCCGAGCCTGCCCAACACTGCATCGAGCGAGATTCAAAAAATTTACCAAAGGCAACCTGAAGGCTTAGCGATTCCCGTGGAAAAATGGCTCCAGAGAGTCCATGTCAGCAAGAAAAACTCCAAAATGTGATAAGTCAATGTCAATGCAGTTTTAGAACAAATAGAAGGTCACCACACCTCGGATGCATCTCCCATCGTAGCAATAATATTTGTTAACTTCACTACACTCATAATAATTAATGTTTTTTTTTTAATTTATATTATATGGAGGTTCAAAAATTTAAATTTATTACATTTTTAATCGTTCAATCACTTCACATTAAAATACATTCTCTCACTCTTTTTAATTTTTTAAATACTTTTCAATAATTTAAAATGTTTCCAAAAATAAAAAATTATGTATTAAGAAAAATATTAAATAATGAATTATTTTTAAAATAGTATTAAATTAAAAATATTCTTAAAAAATAATATTACTTAAGTAGAAACTCCGAGTTGGACAATTTAAAAGTGTGAGCAAATATCCATGTAATAATACAATTAATTTAAATTAAAAAATAACCACAAATCTCTCCAAAACACAATTAATAGTTAATCATAAATACAAAATTAATCACAAAAAAAAAATAAAGAACAAAATTAAGTAGGAATAAGTTCTCGATGTGACAGCTCATAACACAGTTATATATTTTTTTTATATAATAAGGAAACTCAACAATATGAATTTGAATATTTTTAACCATTACATTTGTTTAATAGTCAAAATTACTTCTTTTTTTTTTTTTCAAAAATTTATTTATTTGTTATCCAACATTGCCAGATAACTATGATTCTACCTTTTCTTTTCCATATATAAAATCAGTTATGGTTTAATAGATAATGTACTCATGGGTTCTGCAGTAGATCCACTTGATTATATATATTAAAAAATACATTGGGAATTATATTAATCTAAATTAATTGTATTAAAAAATACATTAGGAATTATATTAAAAAATGTAAAAAATAATTAAATAATAATTAAGTTATTTCTCTTATAATAATACTCTTATTATTTTTAAAATTTAAAAAATATGAAAAAATACCTAAATATTAATAGTCTTGGAGTGATTATTTTGTTTTATTTTATAAAGCACAACGTATGATTAATAATAATACATTTAATTTAAGTTATTTTTAATTATACATTTAATTTAAGGACAAGAGTCCGCTGTAGCACAATTAGCAAAAGTTATCAATTCCTTTTTGTAATTACCAAAAAAAAACAAAAATTTAAGGACAAGAGTGCTTAGAAAAATAATCACTCCAAGATTATTAATATTTAGGTATTTTTTATATGTTTAAATTTAAAAAAAAAAAAAAGCAAGAGTTATTATGATAAGAGAAATAACCTAATTATTATTTAATTATTTTTTACATTTTTTAATATAATTCCTAATGTATTTTTTAATACAAGTAATTTAGATTAATATAATTCCCAATGTATTTTTTTAATATATATAATCAAGTGGATCTACTGTAGGAACCCATGAATACATTATCTATTAAACCATAACTGATTTTTTATATGGAAAAGAAAAAGTAGTCATAGTTATCTAGCGATGTTGAATAAAAAATAAATATATTTTTGAAAAAAAAAAAAGAAGTAATTTTGACTATTGAACAAATGTAATGGTTAAAAATATTCAAATTTATATTGTTGAGTTTCCTTATTATATAAAAAATATATATAATTGATTTATGTGCAGTCACATCGGGAACTTATTATTACTTAATTTTGTTGTTTATTTTTTTTGTGATTAATTTTGTATTTATGATTAACTATTAATTGTGTTATGGAGAGATTTGTGGTTATTTTTTTAATTTAAATTAATTGTATTATTACATGGATATTTGCTCACACTTTTAAATTGTCCAACTCGAAGTTTCTACTTAAGTAATATTATTTTTTAAGAATATTTTTAATTTAATACTATTTTAAAAATAATTCATTATTTAATATTTTTCTTAATACATAATTTTTTATTTTTGGAAACATTTTAAATTATTGAAAAGTATTTAAAAAATTAAAAAGAGTGAGAGAATGTATTTTAATGTGAAGTGATTGAACGATTAAAAATGTAACAAATTTAAATTTTTGAACCTCCATATAATATAAATTAAAAAAAAAACATTAATTATTATGAGTGTACTGAAGTTAGCAAATATTATTGGTACGATGGGAGATGCATCCGAGGTGTGGTGACCTTCTATTTATTCTAAAACCACATTGACATTGACTTATCACCTTTTGGAGTTTTTCTTGCTGACATGGACTTTCTTGAGCTATTTTTCCACGGGAATCGCTATATCAAACGGAGCCTTCAGGTTGCCTTCGGTAAATTTTTTGAATCTCGCTCGATGCAGTGCTGGGCAGGCTCGGAACTAATCGCCGTTTGGTACAGCGTCTTTAGTGTCGCTATTCCAAATAGTGGCTTTGGCTTTGACACCCACTGAAGTGGGGAAGAAAACTGAAGTCAGAGTATGAAATGGCTAGTTTGGCGTCGCTGTTTCATACAGCGTTTTCGTGATCGATATTGTTGGTACAAAAAATAGTGTAACACGTGGAGACCATCTAAAGACATACGTGGCAGATACTCAAAAAGAGATTCCCAAGCAAAATAGTATGCCGAGCAAAAGACAAAAGCACTTAATACTCGGCCGACCACAATACTGGGCCCCACAAGTAATGATTTCGTATAGCAATAAATCTGGTTCATTTAGAGGGTCTATTATTGCAATTAAGCAAGGAGAAAGGAAATAATATTCAAGAGCATGCCTCTAGATCACACTTAGACTCTGAAAAAAGTGTTGATTCACTATATAAAGAACACGAGCAACCACAGGCGAGGAAAGGTCATTCCACAGTCTATTCAGAAAAAAGGAGTTCACAGCCTGAGGGAGAAGTCCATGAATAACCTCAAAGGACAAAGTTATCTACTCCAGTAAAGAAGAAGTCTACAGCATCTTTGGGAAAGGAGATTGTTCCTGTCATGAAAAAGAAGTCTACAAAGAAAAGGTCACCAGTTGTTGAAGAAGATTCTTCTAGTGAGGAAGAGGCAGTGCATGAAAGAGTTAAGAAGCCTGGAAGAGTAAAGGAGCCTGGAAGAGTAAAGGAGCCTGAGAAGATGTACCTTCAGAGTTGGGAAGACCCAGCTCAGTCTACATTAATGCTAGCAAGGAAAGTATTGGGAAAGATAGCTGCCTTCCCCTTTAATAAAGAGATTTTTAAGGCAGAGCCCCCCAAGAAGTTTCAAACCCCAAGGTTCAATGTGTATGATGGTAAGTCAGACCCTTTGGCTCACTATCGTCATTACATGCAGGCGATGGCCTTCTGGGTGGGGGCAGCTCGTCGAGCAATTCGTTGTCCGATTTTTAGCTAGCACAAAGCAGCCAAAAACTGCTGATGTGTTGCTCATAATGAAGAAGAAAACGGATGAAAGTCTCAGGGATTACTCAAGGAGATATTTGGAGTTGTACAATGAGGTAGAAGGGTGCTCCGAGCAGCTGGCTATGACATCTTTCAAGTCAGGATTGAAGAAAGAGGATAAACTCTAGCTTTCACTGACAAAGAAGCCAGCTATTAATATGTTCGACCTAATGTGCCAGATTGAAAAGTATGCTAAAGTGGAAGATGAAATGAGACCGGCCGACCAAAAGCAAGACAAGGGCAGTTCTAGAAGAGATGGTGGAAGGCAGGGGAAGTTTGTGAAGCCTGAGGAAAGGAAATCAGTATTTGAGGCTATCAATACTGTTTTCAAAGAGCCCATTTTCAGAATACTTTCCCAGAATAAAGACAAGCCATACTTCAGGCGGCCGAGGAAGCTGCCTGACTTTGAAGGCAAAGAGGACCACAAGGATTTCTGTGCTTACTATTGAGATAAAGGGCATCGTACCGGATCATGAAAATCCTTAAGGAGACATCTTGAGGAATTGGTCGAGGAGGGGTATTTGAAGGAGTACATTGATGAGAACAGGCAAGCTGTTGCAGCCGCTCCCCAAGATCGGCAGGAAGGCCAAAGAAAAAGGAGGGGGAAGCTGTAGAAGAAGATGCTGTGGAGGAAGCTGAGCAACCACCACGAGCGAGACCAAAGAGGGACGTGCAGAGGCCAGCGGTAATTCATGTATCCACATGGAGAGTCGTCCTCAAAGCGTAATAATGTGTTCAAATGCGAAGCAGTCCTCCAAAGGAAAGGAAATACTTGAAGTGGTGGAGTGCCCGACCAAATGCCAGAAGCGAGATGTAGGTCGGGGCATTATATTCCTGGAAGAAGAAGCCCAGAAAGTGGAGAAACCTCACAATGATGCCCTGGTTGTAACTTTGTGCATGTTTGAGTCAGAAGTGAAAAGAATATTGATTGATAACGGTAGCTCCACTGAAGTGATGTTCTACAGTCTATTTAAGAAGTTGGGCTTAACCGAAGACGATTTGGAGCCGGCAGAGTGTCCCCTCATTGGCTTTAACTCGGCTCCAGTGTGGCCATTGGGAAGAGTTCTGATCCCTGTCCGTGCCGGACCTATGGAGTGTGAGGTGGAGTTCACTGTTGTTGATGCACCATCTTCCTACAACGCCATAAGGGGAAGATCATGACTGCATGCTCTTAAGGCTGTCCCCTCGACCTATCATCAAGTCCTGAAATTTCCTTATAGGGACGAGGTGATAGAGATCCGAGGAGATCAAGATGTCTCAAGAAGATGTTTCACAGCTGCTTTAAAGTTTAAGCCTTTGCCCGAGCAAGTCCAAATGACGGAGTTACCAGAGGATTCTCTGAAAATTGATGATGTAGGAGGAGATCCAGCGAAGAAGGCAGCTGAGAGATTGGAAAGGATAACGATTGATCCAGAAGATAATGAGAAGTTCTTTTTTATTAGGTCCGATCTGGGAGCTGAGGAGAGGCTGGAGATGATTGAACTGTTGTTGACAAATAAAGGAACTTTTGCTTGGAGTCCATAAGAAATGCCAGCTATTTTCCCCTGATGTGCAATCACATAAGGTCAACGTTAATTCAGGGGTAAAGCCTGTAGTACAGAAGGCTAGAAGGTCGGCCTTACAGCATGTCGAGGCCGCAATTGATGAGGTTGGGAAGCTACTTGAGGCTGAGGCCATCAGGGAAGTTTTTTATCCTGAGTGGTTAGTCAACATAGTAGTTGTTAAGAAGAAAAATAGGAAATGGAGGGTTTGTGTTGATTACACAGATCTGAACAAAGCATATCCTAAAGACCCATTTCCACTTCCTAAAATTGATCAGCTGGTGGACTATACATCTGGGAGTTCAAGAATGTCATTTCTGGATGCATACAGGGGATATCATCAAATCCTAATGTATGGTCCAGATGAAGAAAAGACTTCTTTCATCACCCCCAAGGGCATCTACTGCTACAAAGTTATGCCATTTGGGCTGAAGAATGCTGGATCAACATACCAACGGTTGGTGACGAAGATGTTTAAGGATGACCTTGGGAAAACTATAGAGGTATACATTGATGGCATGGTGGTGAAGAGTAAGGAGAATGAAGAGCATGCCGACCACTTGCAGCATACGCTTGACACGCTCAACCATTATGAGCTGAAGTTAAACGCTGCCAAGTGTGCTTTTGGAGTTAGCTCTGGAAAGTTCTCAGGCCATTTGGTCTCCAGAAGAGGCATTGAAGCAGATCTAGATCAGATTAGAGCTATTCAAAGAGTACTGCCGCCCCAGACAAAGAAGGAAGTTCAGAAGCTAACTGGGATGGTTGCTGTACTCAACAGATTTATAAGCTGAGCTTCAGATAAGTGCCGACCATTCTTTAGATTGCTTAAAGGAGCTAACAAATTGATATGGGATGATGAAGCTAATCTAGTTTTGGCCACATTGAAAGAATACCTCTCTACGGCACCAATTTTGACTACCCCAGAGCCTGGTGATGTCCTGCAGCTCTACTTAGCCGTTTCAGATCATGCTGTAAGTGCTGTCTTAATAAAGCCAGTGGAAGGTGTGCAGAAGCCTATCTATTATGTAAGTAAAACTTTGCAGGGGGTAGAAGCTAAGTATCTTCCCCTTAGCATTTGTGATGGCTTCAAGAAAGTTGGCCCATTATTTTTATGCACACACTATTCAAGTCATCACTGATCAACCAATAAGGCAACTGTTGA
>JAVXUM010141433.1:0-17594 GCA_035590655.1 Pouteria glomerata | reverse complement strand
GTGGGATTTGAACCCACGCCCTCTCACGAGGACCAGAACTTGAGTCTGGCGCCTTAGACCACTCGGCCATCCTGACTTGCCACGCACTCAATTTAGCTTTGTAACTTATAAAATTTGTAATTTTTCAATCTACCAACCAAGAAAACAAAGAGAACAAAATAAACATGTTAAATTTTATTTCAACCCCTCTCTTAATGTCTTTTAATATAAATTCGTTTCTTAAATTAAAAATTTTTAATTTAATTTTTTCACAGTTTGAAATTAGATTAAATTTAAAATGACGTGACACGCTTTTGATTGATTAAAGTTTTGAATTTGTTAACTTAATTTTTTTATATTTTGTAAAATAAATATAATTAAACACGTGTCACACTTTAATTATTTAAAATTTTGAATTGTTTTTTTCTTAATTTAATTTTGTTTACTTACACTATGCACACTTTAACTTAAATATTCGAAATTTTGAATTGTTCACATTCTTACCTTTCAAAAAAAAAAAAAAAACTTATCATATTGGTGAGTGTGATTTAATACCATGCCATTGAATTATTTTATTCTTCATTACCCTTTTTGGGCGCCGCGGGGGGGTGGGGATTATGCGGCTGCCCTTGAAGCTGGGTCTCTCTCCGTCACTGCACTCGGTTCTTCAGGATATCTTGCCAACAAAAAGACATTTTTGGCCCTCTTCAACCTTTGTCAACTCTTGGCAGGTCCGATCTGCCTTTATTAGCTTCATTTGTAGCTGATTTCCTTCTTATCTTGCCTAGATATACATGTATACTTATAAGTACGTATTTTATTTTTATATTTAAGTGTATCTTAATCTTAGTAAACTTACATTATAAAAATGACTGACTGTTTTAGATAATTTCATCCAAATTTTTTCGTACGATTTACTAAATGAAACTGTAAGTTTTATGCTGACAAATTTAAATAAATTTTGAATTAAAGATTACAGATATATTTGTTTCTTAGTTTAAAAAGAAAAACAATAATTCAAAATCTAGAGAATTTACAAAGCTTCCAAAGAGATAAAATCCAATCCAAGTCAAAATTATAAACAAGTCAAGTTCTATTCTGACTAGGATAAAGTTAAGCATAATTTGAAGAATTTTAGTAGACTTCACAAGCAGTCAACACAAGGGGTCGAGACATTTTCATAGACAAGGTGCTGGGAGCTCGATAAATTACTCTGATCAAGATTTTGAATATTATAAAAATTTTGTTTTTATTTTGGAAAATTTATTTTTTTATTTAAGTCCTAATTGGAATATGATTTTATAAGTTTATATATATGCCCCCAAGTTTGATGTGCAAAAACTACTGAAGGAACATATTATAGAGACTTTTGAAAGAGAGATTCTTTCTTTAGTGAGCTTAACGATCTTTCTCTTATTTTCTTCTACTCTTTGTTGAATCTGTTTACTTTTTGAGTGATTCAAAAAGTCCATAGGGTCTAGATTCATCAAATGATTTGAGAGAAGGCCAAAGTCACCACGATCAGCTTTCATCATAACACTACTCTTTCTAATGTAAATAACTCCCCCAATGTTAGACTGAGAAAGATGTGGTGGGAATGTCAACTATCAAAGGGGAGGTCAGTCATCTATGAGAGATGAAAGAGAATGAAAGTATTGGGCCATACCAACCCGAACTCAATAATGACTAAAGGATTTGTGTAAGTGATTCGTAGTGAGTTTGAGTAGAGTTTTATGACCTGATTATATAGCAGAATTTTTTTTTTTTTGTTTTTTTTTTCCTATGACTAGATTTTCTCATTAATTCTTTAGTATTACTTTCTCGACTGTGTGCGTGAATGCTAATTTGATTTGATTCAAAATTTTCAATTAGTATCAGAGTAGGTCGCTCTAAGTTTTTAAGTAAGATCTCTAGTCTAAATTAATGGATCCACCATATGAAGGAGGCTCTAGTTCCAAACCATCATGGTTGATGGCACCAACTACTCAAACTGGAAGGTTCGTATGCAAGCCCATCTTCTAGGGTTGAATTATAAAGTTTGGACTGCTCTAGTTTAAGGATGGGAAGAACCAATACATGAAGTGGATGGTCACATTGTACTAAAGCCAATACTAATATGGACGAATCTAAACAAGATAGCTCAAAATGGAATTTCAAGGCTTTAAGCGTTATCTTTGCGGTTGTTTGTCCTAATGAATTCTGCGAGATTTCTAGTTGCACTAATGCAAGAAAAGTATGGGATATATTGCAAAATACTCATGAAGTCAATGTCCGGGTGAAAACTTCTAAACTTCAAAAATTTGCTTCTGAATTTGAAGGTTTGAAGATGAATGATAATGAAAAGTTTGATGAGTTTTATGCTCGCTTGAGTCATATTATAAATTCTTTCCATGGTCTTAAAAAGGTATCTTTGAATCTAAAGTGGTACATAAAATCTTATAATATCATCCCCATACTTTTGATGTTAAAGTTACTGCCATTAAAAAAGTCCAAAAAGTAGATTCAATGAGAATTAAGGATCTCGTGGGATCATTACAAACATTTTAGGCTAAAATGCTCAAACCATGAAAGGCCTAAAAAGGAATTGCTTTTAAGGTAGTAAAAGATGAAGAAGACAGAGTCAAATAATAAGAAGGCAGATTTTGAGGAGATGGCTGTGATGACTAAAAAAATTTACAAGATTCTTTAGCAAGTTCAAGAAGTTAAAAGTCAACAAAGCCAACAAGTCAAAGTCAAAGTCTCAAGAAAATGTAAGAAATGTAAGAAGACTGAAAAAGATAATGACAAGGAGAATTCAAAGAAGATCAAGTGTTTCGAATGTTAGGGAAATGGTCATATTGCACAAGAATGTGTAAACAAGAAGAAGAAAAAAAAAGAACAGGTTAAGGTTATAAATGTCACTCTTGATGATGATCCTAACTCGAATAATTCTAACTCCTAAGGCTTTTCTGAAGATAAAGGTAACTTTATTACTTTTTTAATTTCTCATAATTCTTCTGCAGGTATAAAGGCAAGTACCATAAAAGACACTGAGACATTACCTAAAAGTAAAGATTCTAATGAAGAATTTGATAACATTTAAGAAGTTTATAATTAGTTGTTTAAAGAATGTTATAAACTAGAAAAGAGTAAAAAGACATCGAATCAAAAAAATAAGATATTGAAAGAAGAAAAGGACGCCCTTAAGATCAAGATCGAAGAGTTCTTAGGTAAGTTAACTTCATTAGAATTTAATAAAGAATTTGAGTGTCAACTTGTAGGAAAATTAAAGGTAAAGCTCAAAAAGAAATAAAAGAAGATTAAAGATCTTCTAGCAAAAATTAAAAACCTTGAAACCAAAGCAAAAACAAATAAAGGTATCATTGAAAAAATGAATGCTAGCTACAACGTCATAGATGAAATCTAGATCAAGCAAAGGCTCCATGGAGACAAGTCTAGGTTCGGCTGCGAAAAGTGAAAAGATCATACAAGCAACACCTCTACAAATTCCTAAGGCTCTAAAATCTAGACCTCTACATGCTGCAGATTCCCTAAAGAGAAATGTTCTAAAATTTAAACCACAATCATTCTCTCATCTAAATGTGAAAGTACACAATTTTCTAATTCCCAACCTTTTGTACCTATTATTGTGGCATTCAAGGCCACATTTGATTCAATTGTCACAAACTTTATGATTTGTCTTTAAATTATGTTAAAAAGTTTTCAAAAAATCAAAATTAGAAGTTCATATGACAAATGGATTTCACACTTTCATTAATTTTTTTGAAAAATCTTTTAGATAGCCACACCAGTTTTCAAAATTAAAGAATTTGAATTTTTCAAAGTCAAAGGATAAAAATTTTCAAAAAAGAAAAAATTTAAATTTTTATAAAAAGGAAAGGTATGGGAAAATAAAAATTTTATCAAGATAATTTTTCCTAAAACTAGGACTATTTGGGTTAGAAAGACGGACTTGAATGTCATACACACTATAATAACCTAAATTTTATTTTCCATTAATTAATTTACTTAAATGTGGTGATTATATCAGTTATAGCAAAAATTTAGAAAATGACGAATTTAAAATTTTTTGAAATGATAAAAGTTATTGGAAATATTTCCGAATTTAATTCCACTCTATATGGGAGTTTAATGTGAAATTTATAACCTTTGTTCCAAACAATCCCTAACCCATTTACCCATTCGGTTCAACCTAAACCCATTAATGGATTAACGTATTATCTAGCTCAACTCAATTGATCTCATCACTCATTGACTCGTGAATAGGGGACTTCAATTAATTCTCTGCAGACCATTGTCTTTTTCCATCCATCCTTCCGCATTTCTTCCAAAGCAATTGCTTGAATAGTGAAATGTAGCAAAAATTATGGATCATGACACCTCCTTCACCTTCTTGATCCAATATTTTCAGCTTTGAAGTTATCAAAGTGGGGTTGTCTTTTCCACTGACACCTACCACTATTATTGATTAAACTTAAAGAGCATCCTATATAATGCTCTTTTAAGTGATTAAGAAATTCCTAATGCATCCAAAGAGTTGTGAAGCTTGAGTATTCTCTAAAAAATTTAAGTATTGGCTGAAGGATTGGTGGTGCTCGAGGAAGAAAAAGAGAAAGAAAAGCTTGAAGCTTTTCCAATTTGGGTGATTTTTGAAGCTCAATTTCTTTTTTTTTTTTTTTTTTTTTCTTCTTAGACTTGGTTACCAAAATCTTTATTGAGGTAAGTTGACTAAAATGAACATGTGTAGGATTAATTTAAATTTGAAGTATTTTCTGGGTTTGAAGCATAAAGCTTGATTATGTTGAAATTTGTAGTTAATTATCTTTATAACTTGTGAGATTGAATTTATATTTATATGTTTAAGTAAGTATCCTTAGTTAGTAAGTGTTTATACATATTCATAATGATGATATGTGGACTCAAGAATAACAAGTAGTGAATAGAATTACTTAGAATACAAAACAGAGCATAAAACCTAAAACCAGAGCAGAGCTAGCCGTTCAGAAGCAGAATAAGGGCATGTTGGTTCAGACCCCTATCTGCACGAGGTGCTATCCAAATTAGCCCAGTGAATTATCATTTTTAACTTTCGACGCAATTTTGACCTCCAAAATGGTAGATTTAGGTTTTGACTAAAATACAAAAGTTATAGCCTTTTAAGTTTTTTTTTTTTTTTTTTTTTTTCTATTCCAAAAAGATTTATATCGATTTGATTTATGAGTCAAATGTTATGTCCAAAATACTGAACACATGTCAAACTGGGCTAGTTGAACATGCCATAGACATATCATTGGGTGACTGAAAAGCTTCCTATAAATAGGTCTTTCTATTTTTGACACTTAAAATGTACTTTAGAAAAAAAAATTAATCAACTGATACACAGCAATCATTATAAGACTTAGGAGTCTCTAGGAGCCTTTAATGTGTTCTTATTTATTTACAAAATTCTATTCAAATGATTTGGCTTGGTTGTTGCTGGAAATCAGTCACATTCTTGAGTTATTATTCATGGATTGCAGCTTTTAGTCTCCTTCCAATTCATTCTTATAAAGAGAAAATTCAACCAATCAAAAACCAATCCCACTCTTGAGATGTAGATTTGAAAAACTTGACTAGGAATTAGAATTTACCTCGAGAGTTATCTATCAAGGGTTGATGTAGAGAAGAGTCATCTATTCTCTTCAGCTCTCCTCAGAAGACAAGGCATAACCACGTCAACTGGTCCAAATGGCATATATTTATTAACTTGAAACCTTGCACTTCTAGCTTTCCGCAACCACAAGACACCCTTTTTCAGAAACACACATAGGCATTCTGAAAATCTTACTGTATTAGTTTGTAAGCTTTGTTTTTTTGGACTTTTCCATGTGCAGCTACAAATTCTAGATCAAATAGCCACAATCAATACTTATTTTCAACTCACTATCAAATACAATCTTTTATAGAGTAAATAAGTATATATTTAATCAAACTACAAAATCTTCTCTACTATTATATAAAAGAAGAACCAATTTTTGTATTTTCTAATTGTGTAGCTGGCTTACAAATTGAAATTTCACAAGTGACCTTTTCTATTTCTTTAACCTTCCTTAACCTCACTACTTATCCTCCCACAACTTTCCCATATAACCTCTATCAGTTAAGAAAAAATGAAAAGAATTTGCAAAAAAAAAGACAATATAAAATTGAGAAAAGGGAGAAGAAAATGAATTGATAAAGAACAAAATTTAAGGAAAATAATAATACACACACCTAAGTATGTTCCTTTACCCTACTCATTAAAATTACACAAGTCCAATTACAACCAGTATATTGGAACATAATAATCCCTATTTGTTTGAAGTGCACATGCGTTACACGTGTAACTAAAATAAAATATGTAATTATATTTAGACTAAAATATATATAAAACTTTATTTGGTATAGTTTTCTTTGAGTTTGATTAAAATTGTAATTAAATATCTTATTCACATTTTGAAACTACAAAAGTAGAATTCTTAACTTAATTAGTCTTCAAAGTGATGTAACATGAATCCATAAAACAAATTTCATCAAGTTGATAACACAAGCAAATTGTGCCACAAGCAAAGTGTGCCATAAAATGACATTTTTCGTAATAATGAGTACTATGTATACATGTAATAACATAAACAAAGAATCACGTGTCATTCGTTTAGAAGTTTAACACAATCAAAAGAATCATATGTCTTGAGCAAATAGTTAGTTTTTCATAGTTATAGCTTGCTAAATCCAAGAAAAAGCTTAAAGCTAAGTTAATGTAACATTAGTTTGTGTCAAAACTAAATTAAAGCTTCAACCATAAAATTAAAATATAGAAATGGAAAGAATGAAGAAATGACATTCCAATGGATTATGCTAATAACAAATTTAATTGACTTGTTGACATCAATTCCATTGCGACCACTTGCAACAATATCACACAAGGAATGTTTCTCCCTTGTGCTATATATATTGTGAACACAAAATTAAGATAAACGGTGAATTTAGAAATTTAGAAAAAAGATAATGGATGGAAAAATACAAGCATAATAAATAATTAAAATAAAAACAAAAAAAGTGTTAAAAACTCTGATATGCATAAGAAATGCAAATGTCAGAAAAACTTTTAGTAGAGCAAATTCGGAGCTAGAAAGTATCATTCCCTGCCAACATAATATATATTAGGGGTAACAAAATCAATGCATACCCATTAACCCACTTAATTAAACTCATAATAAATGAGTTTGGATTCTGTTATTTTATTAATTAGGTTATTATTGGGTAATTTATAAAATACCTATTTATAAACGTGTGCAATTGGATTGTTAAATAGGATCCATTAAAACGTCCAATTAAATTAAAAATAATAGCCATACCGGCATAGTTCTGGTGGGTCTTTAGTGAGTTTTTTGGCGGAATTTCTAACAACATAAATGCGGGAGATGGAGATCTCACCTGGGTGGATTTTGGGATCGACTCGCAGGGTGTCAAAATCACCGATTTCATTGCCAACGCAGTCCAGGAAGTTGAAATCGGCGCCGAGGTTAGCAACAGTTGTGAGAGCAAAAGGATTTGATTGACGCTAGCTATGGAATACTATTGGATATTTTACAAAAATAAAAAATAAATAGTTTAAATACAACCCTATTTTTGTTTATGTATAATTGAAAAGGAAAAACTTAATATAACAAGTGTGGGTCACTATAACTTTATTATTAATGTTTGACAATTTGTTTACTAAACTTTATGTTTTATTTGGGAGGCTTAATAACTTTTTAATTTTTTTAAAATATTTTTTTTTTTAGCGGAATGAAATTACCACAAAGCTAACAAACCAAGTCAAACTTAGTCTGTCAACTGAGGGTTTTAACACACAGACACAAGTCCCAAACTTCCGATGTAGAAGCCACAAATAAGAGCCGACACGATACGAGGGGTCGAGGGCCCGGCACACGGGACAGGACATTCCTTTTTTTTGAGCGGAATGAAATTAACACAAAGCCAACAAACCAAGTCAAATTTGGTCTGCCAGCTGAGGGTTTTAACATACACACACACAAGTTCTAAACTCCCGATGTGGAAGCCTTTAAAACAGTTAAATTATCGTTTTTACATTTGTAATTTTTTTTTAAATTATATGAAGGGCAAAATAATGATCTACTTATATATACTAAACGTAGGTCAAGCCAATAAAAAAACACTTCACTAAAAGAAAAAAGGTCGACCAAAAAAAGAGGTTCATCAAACCTATGAGTTTACCCTATAATAAGATAGATATACACACATTAATTGAAATAAATTTTTATTTTTTTAAAAAAAAAAAAGTTAATTGGGTTATAAGTAAATGGGTTAGACACATGTTTATTGGTTTATACTAACCCATAAACAACCCATCCATATTTAACTCGCTTCTTAAATGAGTGAGTTTGGGTTACACCCTGCCCAACCCACCCATTTTACTTACATACTATGTTAGTGGAAATAAGAAAGCTATATTAACACCACACAAAGCTATGTACCATGCTCACTTGTTGTCAATTAAAAGATAGGCCTTAATTGCATCAACATACCTTAACTCTTCTAATGGTTTCTAAGTCAATATCAATATGGTGCTGATCAACAATATGCTCAACGATCTTCACTTACATTTGCTCATGAGACCTAGAATAAAATCTTTTAATGAGATTTGACAAATAATAATTGAAAAAAAGTCATATAAAAATAAACAAAAGCCAAAATTCAAAATAAAACATGAATTTACTAAAAGAAAAAGAAATTTTTTATACTCTGTGGTCAAAGCCCCTTAGTTTTTCCAAGAAATCAACCTATGAATAGCACAAATTAATATCCTATCTGACGCATGAATTATATGTTAGGAAAAATATATATATTCCATTAATAGAAATGCAAATTGGTCAGTAGGGGCTTTATTTTTACAGTTTGCACACAATTTATTGTTTAAAGGCATGTTAATATTTTGTTCTCACAGGTGTCTTTTCTGTTATTTTTTATTCAAAAATGCATTTTATTTATCATAATTTTTACATGCTAATTGTATTGTAAAAAGTACAATCATAAGTTTTAATTTGAATATTATTATGTGAATTCATATTTTAAATGGATGAAAATATGAGTTTAATTGCATTAATGGAGATTATATGTGATTTATAGGTATTTGAGTAGAAAATGAAAGAAATTGGACTAGAAGAGATCAACTCAACAAAGTGGTTCGAACACTTATTCAAACCATAACTTGCTGAAACACTAGTTATAACCACAGAAGGTGTAGAAGATAGAAAAATAGCAAAATTTTTCTAAGTGTGAAAATTATGTTCAAACATTTGTTCGAACCATGCCTTATTCGAACCTGGATTAAAACAACATAAGGTAATGCAAGGAAAAGAAGGTAAAAAGATTCTAAAGAAATCTCGTTCGAACCTTTGTTCAAACCACACTTGGTTTGAACCTTTATTCAAACAACAGTAAGCATGCTAAGGTCCAGATGAAGCAAAATGGCTAAGTCTCAAAAATCTGTTCGAACCCTTATTCGAACCAGAGTGTTGTTTGAACACTTATTCGAACAAATCTATGTTTCAGAAAGGTTTTTAATTTAGTTGTGATTTTTAAGGGCAATTTTGTACTTTTAGAATGGGAGGACTATATGTGATACCCCGTGTTCTTGAGATGAATGAAAATGGCATTTAAATTGAGCCGGGATGAGTTTCGGTGTGTAATGGGTGTTTAGAGACCAAAAAGTTGAGAGGTTCATGTGTTGAAGTGAAGTTGGAGGTCCAGGCCAAAACTGGTCTCAGTGGGCGCCCGAGCCATGCTCAGGCGGGCGCCCAAGATGGCGTGCGCCCGAGAAGCAGTTGCAGGCACCAGCCCCAAAAGGGGCCTCGGCGAGCACCTGAGGCTGTGCTCAGGCGTGCGCCCGAGCCACGTGCACCCAAGAGTGCTTGGGCCGTGCGCCCGAGCTGGTCCAGAATACTTCCCCCCTTGTCCGGCCACTTGAATTGTGAAATGAAAATTTTGACCAAGTCAACACCAAATCACTTAGACCATGTCTTGATTAAGGGAGAGGAGGGGAGGCTCGGGTAAGGAAGTATTGGAAAACCATTTTCTTATTTTCTTCTTATTTTGACTTTTATGAGAGTTGGAATTAACATTAAATGGTGGTGGGACCCTTGCCATTAAACTTGCAAGACTTTGTGTGTTCTTATATATATATATAACGGGTAAGTTAATGGTGAGGGATGGCTTGGCCGACTATACTAATGAGAGCTTTATATATATATATATTAATAGTTAAAGAGATGCTATGTGGAAAAGTGTGGTTGGCTCATGAGAAACTAAGTTGGTTTGTTCAACTAAATTGGTTAAGAAACTTGAAAATTTGGTTGAAGGAGAACTAGTGATCAACTAAAGCAAAGGAAATCAAGTCCTTTATGTGACCTACTCACTTGGAGGACTAAACATATATGTATACTCGGTTAAGACAAAGGAGGGAGCAAAAACATAAGCAAACTTAGAGAGAGCAAAACAAAGAGCTTAAAGAGGTAAGGAACATTCGGCCAAGAAAAGAAAGAGAAAGAAGAAGAAGAAGTAGAAGAAGAAGGAAGGCTTTTCGAATATTTGGTAAGCCCTCATTGCTCTAGTTCTATTTCAAAGAAGTTTTGTTTTGTTTCTAGTTGTGAAGTTAAAACTAAGAAGAAAGGTTGGTTCTCTTGAAGGTGTTGGTGATCTTGAGAAGAAAATGAGGAGCTTGGAAACCAAGTTCTTAAATTCACATTGGAACCAAAAAGGAGCTGATTTCCACTTTCCTTGAAACCCTACAATTTTCAGCCAAGAGAGAGAGGTAGGGAGATATCTCACTTCCATGATATGTATGTGATTGTAGACCATTTTCTTGAAGTACTTTTTGTGTGGTGATATGTTGGTAACCTTGGAAATGAATTATTGGAGGACTTAAGGTGGTTTGAGATGTATGAATAACCTAGACTTATATGGTATTAGGTTGGTGATCAAAACGTTATGGAAATAAATTTGGTAGCCTAGAGATGTTGAAAATAGTTATGGTGACTTGAGATTGCACGTGCCCAACTTAACCTTAAATTGAATCTAAACCAAAAAAAAAAAACAATTGGTGATAAGTGGTATATTGAACCTTTATTTAAGCTTAGAAACATGTTTAAATGTACATGGTAAATACCTTGGTCATTCTTACAAACTTTCTCAATTGTTGTGGCTTAATGTGAACCATTGGATGCAAAAACTTGTAGAGATATGCTGCCGGTTTTCCTTAAACCAAAACTGATATTTTTCTTGTGTAAAATGATATAATTGAGTTGAAAATGGTGTGGTTCAAATAGCATTGCATTTGGGATTCATTTGCTATTTTTGAGCTAATGTTGTAACTTGAGATATAATATATGATAATGGTTGAATGAAGTGGTGATTGACGCATTGATCGTTCTAAAAAGATAAAAAATTGTTATTTTTGAACGGGGATAGTGGGGTACGGAAAATAGTAAGGGCTGAGATACCCTCGGGTCGAAAGTCCTGGAACCTGCGCAGGGTTGGTTAGTGTTCATACCAGTTGGTTAGTAGCCTACGAAATGACTTGTATATCTGGCGTAGCGTCACTTTAGACCTCGATCCTAAAGCACGATTCTGTGATTCATTTTGGCGTAGCGTCGCCCTAGGCTGAGACCCTAAATCACGATTCAGCGTAGCGTCACCCTGATCATGTGACCCTAAAGCACGATTGACTGGTACCCACCCTGGTGTTTGTGTGTGAAATGATGGAAACAATATAAAGTGAAAACCTTAAATTATTGTATGCGAATTGAGATTGCAGAGACTGCTACATGGTTCATAGTTTATATAAATTGCTTACACCATGTTGGATATGTTCGTTACTTGTGCTTATGGACTTCATACATGCATCATGTACATATTATTGTGAAGTGTCATGAGCACACGCATTTAGTGCTCACGCCCCTACAGATACCATTGCAAGACCCACACAGGGGAGGCCAGACGAGCCTTGAGTCCCGCTAGGTGATTTTGCAAAGGATGCCACAAAGTTTTACAAATTTTGTAATTGGATGAATGTATAATTGAATATATGTTGGTTATAGCTTGCAAGTGGCCTAAGGGCTGGTGATGTATATTGAGTTTGGATTTGGAGGATGTGTATTATTTTATCTTTTAGAAATGTAGTAGCCTTAAGGCCCATATATTGAACTTATGCTTATGGTTTGTCTTCTATATTCATCAGTTTACCCTAGTTAGAGGATGATAATGTATGATTTTGGTGGATGTTGGATTGGGAGATTGAATATTATGCACAGGTTTATATATAACAAGTCCAGGTTTAAACCCTTTAGCCCGTTATATAGGAGGGGAGCTTTTGTGGGTCCATTGTGTAACCGCAGTATTACTCTGATGTCCTTAAACCTGTTTTCATGTTATGTATGTCTTTCACTCAGCCCCCGGGTCGCCAGGCTCGAGGTGTGACAGGATGGTATCAGAGCTTAGGTCAGAATAGCTAGGGACACGGGACATCTTGCATGTCATTGTGCATGATTATGTGACATACCTGTGATATGCGTATGTGTTTATGTACTCCTTCTTCGCCTAGTGCTATTTAGCCTTAATTGTGTTGATTGACGGCACTTATTTTGGTTTCTTCTCTGGTAATGTGTAGAATGCCACCGAGACAAGAAATAGGTGTGCGAGGCTGAGGCCGGGGTCGAGATAGAGGAGAGGCTCCCGTCCAGGAGCCGGTGCATAGTGCTTCCATTCAGCAGGAGTAGGAGGCACAACACAATGCGGCAGCTGAAATACTGCAGATGGCTGGGGCTGGAGAAGTGCCTCTTGGAGTGCCTGTAGCACCCCAGCCGGCAGTTGCTGAGGCCGAAGCTTTTTTCCAGCAGATGGCTGCAGCCATGGCAGCCTTGGCTAGTAGAGTAAGAGCTGAACCACCACCCCAAGGGCAGACGAGCGCCACCGCCTTAGAAAAATTTCAAAGGATAAAGCCTCACACATACGATGGTGTGGCAGATACGGAGGTGGCCGAGCAATTTATCGACCGCTGTGAGAAGATACTAGTGGCAATGGAGATTGCTGAGCCTGCCACATGCATAGCTTTGACCACTTTTCAGTTGGAAGGCAGGGCTTCGGCTTGGTGGGATCGTGTGACAAAGGCAAGAAGAGTAGAAGGCCTCACGTGGGAGCAATTCAAGGAACGATTTCAGAATCATTTCTTTCCTCAGGCCCTGCAAGACGCCAAAAGAATAGAGTTTGCCAATTTGATTCAGGGCAACATGACCGTGTTGGACTACGAAAGGAAATTCTTTACCCTATCCAAGTATGCTCCTGAGTTAATCCCCACAGACCGTCTCAAGTGCAGAAATTTTGAAAGAGGATTGAAGCCCGCCTTGATAAACTGAATGGTGCCCCTCGGTCTAAATGATTATGAGACACTGGTTGATAGAGTTATGGCAGTGGAGGCCGATCTAAATGAGACTAGAATGATGATAGAGGGCCAGCGTGGTCAGAGTATGGGGAGCCAGTAGGAGGAGGAGAGCAGAAAGAAATTCAAAGGGAGTGCATCTACCTCTCAGATGCAGCCCCTGCAATCAAGTAGTACGGTCCCCAGACAAACAAGAAGGGGAGAAGGATCAGCCCTCGGACAGCCCCTTTGCTACCACTGTCATCAGCTATGGCACATGAGATCTGAGTGTCCCTTGTTGAGGCAACAGGGATCGGCCAGCAGACCTAGTAGTGGGCCGATGGTGGACAACCAGGTATGTTATCGGTGCGGGCAGGCGAGCCACATTCAGAGATATTGCCCGTAGCTCATAGGTGAGGCAGGAAGGAGGATGGAGCCCCGGGGTTAGAATTTCCAAGGCAGCCGTTCCTCGACGTCTGTGCAGCAACCACCATTTCACCAGAGAGGTCCCCCCACCTAGAGCAGCACAATGTGGGATGACCCAGCCTCAGCGGGGAGCTTCTCAAGGCCAGAAAGGTAGCAGGTCTCAGGGTTCACAAGCACAGGGGAGGGTTTTTGCTGTGGCACAGCAGGAAGCACCGGCAGAACCCATGGTTACCCAAGGTATTTTTCGGGTTTATTCTTCCTCTGCTACTGTCTTGTTAGATATGGGTGATTCTCATTCATTCATCTCCTCTCAATTTGTATCTACATTGGGTTTAGAGGTCACTGCTGTGGACTTGTTGATGCATGTTGAGACACCAGAAGCGGGGTTTTCCTCTTTAGCTACAATGTGCAAAGGGTGTGAACTACGAGTGGATGATGTATTTAACGGAAAGGAATTGGTGTTTAGTTGTGACTTAATCGTGTTAGAGATGAGAGGTTTTGATGTGATACTTGGGATAGACTGGTTGGTGTCCTACCAAGCCAATATTGATTGTCATGACCGTAGAATGACCTTATCTACCCCTGAAGGAACCTTGATTCGCTTCTTTGCAGACAAATGTAAATTGCTTGATATGTCTTCTTGGGGTGGCCAATGGAAAACTGATTTATGTGCCCTGTTTGCTTGCTTGGTGGTAGAGGAAGAGGATGAAAGGCAAATAGTCGAATTGCCACGAGTAGTAAGTGAATTCCCCGAAGTGTTCCCAGATGATTTATCGGGATTGCCACTGGAGCGGGAGGTAGAATTCTGCATTGATTTAGTTCCGGGCACGGAGCCTATTTCTATCCCTCCCTACCGGTTAGCACCAGCTGAGTTAGAGGAGTTGCGAACTCAGTTGGAGGACTTATCGGCGAAAGGCTTCATTAGGCCAAGTACCTCGCCTTGGGGTGCTCCGGCACTATTTGCTGCAAAGAAAGATGAGACACTTCGGATGTGTATAGACAACCGGAAGCTCAACTGGGTTACAATTAAGAATAAATACCCATTACCGAGGATCGATGACCTATTTGACCAGTTGAAGGAGTCTGTAGTATTTTCTAAGATTGATCTTTGGTCCGGTTATCACCAATTGCGCATTCGGGACGTAGATATCCCCAAGACAGCCTTTCGGACTCGATATGGTCATTACGAGTTCTTGGTGATGCCATTCGGGTTGACAAATACTCCGACAGCCTTTATGGATTTGATAAACCGGGTCTTCCAGGAATTTCTAGACAAATTCGTCGTGGTGTTTATCGTTGATGTGCTAGTATACTCCAAGTCGGAAGAAGAACATGAACAATACTTACGGTTAGTACTCCAACGGCTAAAGGACCACCAATTATATGTCAAATTGAGTAAATACGACTTTTGGTTGAAAGAGGTTAAGTTTTTGGGGCATGTAGTATCGCAGGAGGGAGTGGCAGTAGACCTCTCCAAGATTGCGGTAGTTATGGAGTGGTCCCAACCCAGGACTGTATTTGAGATACGGAGTTTCCTCGGGCTAGCTGAGTACTGCCAAAGATTCATGCTAGATTTCTAACGGCTGGCAGCTCTGCTGACTAAATTGACGAGAAAAGGGGTAAAATTTGAATGGAGTGACTCCTGTGAGCAGGCTTTTCAAGAAATCAAACGAATGCTGACCACTGCCCTGGTACTTATCATCCCGGAGAGAGGGGTGGGATACTCGGTCTATTGTGATACTTCACGGGAAGGATTGGGATGTGTCCTTATGCAAAATGGGAGGGTGGTAGCTTATGGCTCCAGGCAGTTGAAGACTCATGAAAAGAATTACCCCGTGCATGATTTGGAGCTTGCAGCTGTGATTTTTGCCCTAAAGACCTAACGGCACTACTTATATGGTAAGAGGTTCGAAGTCTTTTCTAACCACAAAAGCTTGAAATACATTTTTACACAGAAAGGCTTGAACTTGAGACAGCGTAGGTGGATGAAGTACATGGAAGACTATGATTTTGAATTGCACTACCATCCTGGTAAAGCCAATGTAGTGGCGGATGTACTGAGTCGCAAAATTAGAAGTGTCGTGGCTGGTCTATTAGTAAAGAAATGGGAGATGATGGGGGTCATAAGTGAGTTTGCCTTAAGGTGATTGACACCCAAAAAGAGAACACGGAGGTTAAAGAACTTCAGGAAAAGATAGAAGGGTTGCTATCAGACTGGGCAATAGCAGATGAGGTACTGAAATATCAAGGCAGAATCTTTGTGCCCTCTGCTGTTAGAAGTGACGTCATGAAAGAATTCCACTACTCAAAGCTAGCAGTGCACCCTGGGGGTACAAAGTTGTACCATGACCTAAAAAGACAATTTTACTGGGCTGGGATGAAGAGGGAGGTAGCAGAGTTCATAGAAAGGTGCTTAACTTGTCAGCAGGTAAAGGCAGAGCATCAAAGGCCAGCAAGGCTACTGTAACCTTTGCCTGTAGCAGAATGGAAGTGGGAGCCCGTAACTATGGATTTCGTGTCCGGGCTACGAAGAACAAGAAGGGGTTGTGATGCCATATGGGTGATTGTGGATAGATTGACAAAGTCAGCTCACTTATTAGCTATGAAGATGACGGATTCCTTAGATTCCTTGGCCCAGTTGTACATTAGAGAAGTCGTGAAGTTGCATGGCACGCTAGTCTCCATTGTCTTTGACCGGGATCCTCGCTTTGTTTTCCGTTTCTGGCAAACTTTCCAAACAGCTATGGGGACGGATTTGTGTTTTAGTACAGCCTTTCATCCCCAAACTGATGGTCAGACGGAAAGGACCATTCAAGTGCTGGAAGATATGCTCCGAGCTTGTGTCTTAGACTTTAAAGGGAGTTAGGAGGAACATTTGCCACTGGTGGAGTTTGCCTATGATAACAGTTATCAGGCCAGTATCGGCATGGCTCCATTTGAAGCCTTGTATGGTAGGCCGTGTAGATCCCCGATGTGCTGGACACAAGTTGGTGAAGCTACTATTATGGGACCGGAATTGGTTTGGGAAACAAATGATAAACTCAAACTTATCAGACAGCGGTTGGAGACAGCCCGAAACCGATAAAAAAGTTATGCAGAACAGCGGAGGCGACCATTGGAGTTTCTGGTGGGAGACCATGTGTTCTTGAAAGTGTCACCTCGCAAGGGGCAATTTCGCTTTGGCAAGCGAGGCAAATTATCTCCCCGCTACATTGGTCCATTTGAGATACTGGCACGGGTAGGAGAGGTAGCCTACAAACTGGCGCTGCCACCACAACTATCGGGAGTACATGAGGTGTTTCACATTTCCATGTTACGGAAATATGTTTCGGATCCCTCACATATGCTGAATCGGACGGAGTTGGAGGTCGATTCGGACGTTTGATATGAAGTGAGGCTAGTTTTGATTTTGGACACTCGAGACTAGGTGCTTAGGGGTAAGATTATTCTTTTAGTTCGAGTGCTATGGAAGCATTATGGCGTTGAAGAGTCCACATGGGAACGTGAAGTCGAAATGAGGGAACGATAGCCCGAGCTGTTTTCTTAAATTGTGTAGCTTTTGAATGTATATGTAATACCCGAGACTTTTGAACGAACATGAATTAGGATTTTTGGAAGACCTCGAAGATGAGTATGTGTAATACCCTAAACTTTTGACTTAGTGTGTGTGGAACGAACATTACATGTCTTGGAGCTAAATTGGAGATCGTTCTAGACTTCCATTTTTACTTAA
>JAVXUM010141391.1:0-17609 GCA_035590655.1 Pouteria glomerata | reverse complement strand
AATTTGAGTGAAATTATGAGCTCTTAAGTCACCAAAGTTCATTAAAATGGTTATTAGGTATCTAGTTTCCAAAATTCCCAAAAATTTCAAACAAATGACATATGTAAGTTCATTTTTCTCTCTAGTTCCCTAATTCCATAAATTTAACAACACAACATATATTATGTAAGGTAAAAGCTTCCCCTACCTCAATTTAGCTCAAATCTTCAAGAATTCAAGGGAGGGTGAGAATTGATCTTCAAGGCTCCAAACTTAGGACTTCCAAGCCTTCTTTCCTCCTTTCTAAGCTCTCTCCTTCAACTATTTTTCTTCTTCTCCTTCTTCTTCCTCTTTTTCTTCCTTTTTTAAGTTTTTCTTTCCAATTTTTCTCCCTTGGCCGAAGGTTCTTCCCTCCTTAAGCTCATTGTTTTCTCTCATTTTTTCTTTTTAGGCACGGTTTGGTCTTTCCTTTTTGCCTTGGCCGAACCCCTCCCACTTATACATACACTTATGTAATGCCTTGGAAGACTTGTCTTCCTTCCATGTAATTAGCCAAGTTAAATTATCTTCTAACCAATTTCCTATGCTATTCTCGGCCAAACCTTGAATTTTCTTAACCAATTTGGTTTCACTAACCAATTGGTCTCCCATGATTCAATCTTAGCCTTTCAATCTTCAATATATATATATCTCTACTCCAATCTTGGCCGGCTAAGCATTCTTCCACCATTACTTCATCCCATATATATATATATATAAGTGTACAAAGTCTTCCAACATTAACTTAAGGGACCCACTAGTAAATGCTCATTTGACTGAAGCCACCACAAGATGACAAAGAAGGAATGAAGCCACTTTAACCCATTCGGCCAAACCTTTCTCTCCCAACCGAAATGCCTACATTCACCAAGGTTATATATATATATATATAAGGCTTCCAAGGTTAGACAAGGGTCCCACCACTTTAATTACCATTTGACTAAGGCTTGCACAAGGTGACTTCTTCCATTCGGCCATACACTTCACACACAATCACTCTTGGTCGAATGGATACATATGTATATCTATAGGTTGGTCAAAATTGCATTGGTCTAATGGTGGTCAAAATTAAGCCCTCACAAGCCACATGGCCGGCCATATGTATGCAAGGCTCCAATTCCACCAATTTCTCAAGTGTTCTTCAATACACTTGAAAGACTAATAGTCTCTTCCACTTACACTTGCTACTACTTAATTTTCTTCACACTCAACACTAATTAACCTTTTTCTTCCCTAATACTAATTAACTCATTCCAAGATTATTACTAATTATGTCTACTTAAATTCCTAACACTTAAACTAAAATAGGAAATTAAAGTGTTACACTAGTAAACCTTGGGTCATTAGGATGTGGGTAGAGTTTTATCCTAATTATACTCTTGAATTCTACCTCTTAGCACTAAGTCATCTTCTCTAAAGCAAGTTGAAATCATATCTTGCATTTATTCCAACCATGGTCTTAGTTTATGCTTCCATACACTAATTAAAGTTAAAAAAACCTCCAAAAATTATGAGCCTATCCTTTAACACATAATCACTTAAAAAAAAAAATGCTAAATTCAAAGCCCATCTCCATTCAAAGTTCGGGGTATTACATTGGTTGGGTCCTGTTTACACGGGACAACCAAGTAGCAGTACTTGGAAATCAAATTAATTTTCTTTGATGTGTTATGTGGTGTTAATAATAGTAAAAAAGAGGAAATAATAAATTAATTTAATTTCGTTCTTGAAAATTTTTAATTATGCTTACTTGTTTCACTTAGTAGCATGCCAGGACACGTTTGCATTTATATTATTATCAGGGTTCTGAGCACACGTGGTGTTAGTGCTTATCCCCTTACAGCTTGTGATGCAGGTAATGAATTTGAGCTGCGTGTTGAGCCTTCTAAGCTTAAGAATTAAAGATTTATTTATTTTTATGTAATTACTTTAGAATTTAGAAAATTTCTTTTCGTGGATTTTGATGAACCTCTGTTTATGAGGTGAAGTTTAATTATTCATTTTTATTTGTGAGATTTTTGGGAATAGTTTTGAAGCTTTGTTGCCTAGTTGATTTTGACTAAGGCATTTATTTAAATTTAAAGATTGACTTTTAATTATTTTATTTTATTGCTCCATAGTGTGTGTGGCTTTGATGGGTGACAGGAAAAATGGTTAAATTGTGTATTATGTATATTTCTATTCACGTTCTCGGGTTTTGAAATTTGGGACGTGGCATAATCAATGTCCCAACATTGATTATTTAGAAACTTTTAGTCCCGTGGTAAAACCAGCTACTATTCGTATGGTTTTATTCATTGCGATTATGAAAGGATGGCCAATTTGACAGTTGGATGTTAATAATGCCTTCTTTCATGGCACACTTCATGAAAACTTTTTCATGGCTTAACATTCAGGTTTCGTTGACTCCACTAATCCCTCTTATGTGTGCTGGTTAAAAGATTTCTCTATGGGCTCAAGCAAGCCCCCAAGCCCTGGTACAAGGAATTATGCTCCACTCTTATTCGACTTCGGTTCAAAAATTTAACTTCTAATCCATCATTATTCACTTTAGTTGAGCATGATATTATCATTTATTTTTCAGTGTATATTGATGATCTTATCATTACAGATAGTAACTCTACAGCCATTTCAAAATTGGTCTCCAATTAGGTTCCTTGTTATCTGTAAAGGACCTCATCCCATGGCACTTTCTCCTTAGTATTGAAGCTCGTATCATCTTGACGTAATATCTCGGTAGTCCAGTCTGAGCCCAATGAGAACATGGATTGTAAGATCATCATGGGATAAAGGCACATCAATAAAGGCAAGTTCATCTTCACGAACTTTAATCTCATGGAAATATTTAGAGATAGATTGTGAACCACGTTGAAGACACAAAACATCATCTTTTAACTACACGATGCAATTGTGAGACTAATTTGCTTAAAGTTGCTTGATCTTGAAATAAACACCAATGGAAGTAGTGACAGAAGAAATAAGAGGCATGAGCTTTAAAGAAATTTAGCCAAAAATGGCATTCAACAACAATTTATCTTACCAAAACCAATGAACATAGTTTGGGTTTTGAGCAGAAAGATTGTCAAGAAATTAAGGCGGAGTGCCGTCAACATAACTTGACAAGTAATATGCAGGATTTAAGTTGAGCATTTTAGGAACTGAAATTGCTCAGGATAAGCTGCAAGCGCAATTGATTATCATGATTAATAACAAACAAAGGTCGTCTAGAAGCATTTTGAAGCCCACAGGTCATGGAAGACGAGCTAGAAATGATAGCTTGAGACGAATGTGGGTTAGCTGAAGCCATAGATTAAGAATACAGTGGAGTTTCAGAGGCTTTGATGCCATAAAGAAGTTTAATAAATTTTAAAATTCTTGCTTGGTTGATTATAATGAATGGGAAACATATATATACAGTAGTATAGCTAAAAATTAGGTTAAGAATATGATAAATCATAACTACCCTAGTAAATGAATTTAAATACCGAATATTTACAATTAAGAAGAATATTAATCTGATGATTTGGTTTCCATATTAACTTTTAAACAAGAGATGTGTTTTGTGTTCAAATTACAAAGAGATAAAGTGTAGTTACCCCAAAAAGAAATGAGTTGATATCAAAGAAGGAAAACTTTTGGTCATTAGATAATAGATATGAAAGAGAGTCAGAGATACAAGCTTAAAGATCCTGATATGATATTTGTAGATGGAGCTATCAGATAAGCGGAGCTCTATTGGCTTGCTAGAAAGGCTAGGATTTATGAACACTCGATTAAAGAGGGGCTCAAAGTTATGAGTAGTAAGATGGAGAAGAATATAAGGCAATGACACCATGTGAAATGAGATTGTGTGGGCATTTTAGGGTAACCTTGGACTCGCTGTTACTCACTAGGTAAGGAAGAATATAGAATTCTCTCAGAGAAGATTGAATCCCTTCCTCAGTGACCTCTTCCGAGTTTATTATATCCTCTTGTATCTTTGAGGCTAATAAATGATCCCTGGCTACCAAGTGCCCCTAGAGACCATCTGGTACATGTTCAAGGACCACTTTAGAGTATCATGCTAGGCTACCATTCTTGATCCTATGTCCGTTACCTAATAATCCAATAGCTTATAGAGTAGATCTTATATAAGGGATCCCTTCTTTTCAGCCACTAAGCTACTAACAACCTCAAGTCTTATTGGTATGTGTCTGATCGTTGATCGACCATTTTCTTGATATTTTATTAACCTAACTAATATCCTCTGGTCTTCAGATTAATAAAGCCATTGCCTTTAGACTTTTTTCGAAGTGCTATATCTTATATTATTTCCATGGTTGGGCTTTCATAAATGTTCTTTAGATTAGAAGCCCAGCGATTGTGCCTGTTATGTCGTAAGTATTTCAAATTGTATTATTTACTATTATATTTAGGTATTACTTAGTTTATGTTGGTTAAATGTTTAATTTATTCACATTGCATGAGGGTTTAGTTAAATTGAGCTTTGACCATGCCTTTAGTTTTCATCACATAGTGAAATTCTGGAGTTGAGAACTTATAAGAATGCCCATCTGCAGGAGGACTTATGCGCATGGTTTTTCGCAAAATAGGCTATTTGGATGAGGGTTTGGCTGACATAATGTATTTATAGATTTATATAATTATACGATTGCATAGCTCGGGGGAGCATTACACTAGCCAGCCAAGTGTCTTGGCTGCTCTCCATATGTTACATTTCACTCCACCACCTCACCTTTTTTATAAAACCTTTCATGTAATGTTGAGTTGGCATTGTGGGTGTTCATTCAACTGGTTTTAGATGCTGAGAGAGTCACTCTTTGAGGGTTCATTGAAAATTTTAGGGCATTGAGAAAGTTCCAACAAATAGCTCGAGTGTCTTTGTGGCTGAGATTATAAAAGCAAGAGAGACCAAAAGAAAAAAGTGGCTAAGACCATTCTTAACTTGGCATTCTTGCATTTTTTTTTTCTTGTTTGGGTCTTTGAGTATATTAGGTTGGGGTTACTTAAATTTTAGTTATTAGTTTTTTGGGTCTAATGGGTTATATATCATCAGTTTGGTAAGATATGGACCATATGTAAATTTAACATGAAAAATCTCACCATGTATGTTGTTCAATTCTTAATTAAAGACTTAATCATATTGGAAATTCATTTTTAAATGATTTTGAATGCTTTTTGATGTACTAAGTTTTGTTATAATATATTTTGAAACTAGATTTAAGAATAACTGATAAACAAGATTAACTAAAAATATTTAAACTTTTTGACCATTGCTATTTGAACGACTATCCACATAGTAGGATCATGCAAACGCTTTTTCGGACAATTGCTTAGATCCTCTGCTATGTGTGAGGAATGTGCAAATACATCTTAAAACTATATGTGAGGGATGGTACATCACTTCTATGTTGTGTTTGAGAATTATTTATTTGGATTGGGTATCGATATTTAGGATAGTCTTACAGAGTACATAATTTAAAGTCTTGTGTTTACTAAGATCATATTGGAAATATAATACTGAGACTATACAGATGATATGATTATGAACTATTGATGTCAATTCAACCATGATTATGACACAACGAAAATTGTGTTGATTACAACATGTTGGGAAATTGTTACCTTATGGTGAGAGAATCTATATATTTGATATTGTCTTCAATAAGATTGTAAAGGCTGCAAAGCCTCAGCTTATTATTTTGGAACTACAAGTTTATTTTCATTTTATTTTATTGTATAATATGCTTTGATCAAGGATTTAGTTTGTTTCATATATGACATGCATCTATTATAATCGCACCAGGATTTATAAGAAATCGGGAGCGTGACATGCAAAGTTGCTAAGTTGATATAAAACTAGTTAACGAATATTTTTTGACTTTAGGAATGTCTAAAATAGTCCCTAAGGATAAAATAATTATTTATATTTTTTTTTTGGTAACGCAGAGAAATTTTCCTTTAGACTCTTTGGAATTTATGAGAATAATAAACTTCTCAGATTGTCAGCATGCGCCCCCATAAACTGACCCGAAAGTTAATCACAAGCACTCTTCTACTAATTGGACAACATGTGGGAGCAACTCTAAGAAAATGACTTTTCTTAGAGTTGAATTTGAGACTTTCCTTAAAAAATACCAAGTTTTGGTTAAGTGACATAAGGTCTTTGGTTATTTGCACTTTTTGTGCACAATAGTAAATGGGTTTGTAAAATAGGTTGATAGTTAATTGTTTGTTATTTGAGTGTCTAGTAAATATTTACGGTTTTTTACCCATTTAAGTCCAATTAAAAAAGAACTTTTCATGAAAAACCTAATAGTGATTCACTGACAAAAATAACAAGAAATCAATCTATTATAAAAGGTGTAGAAAATGCAATTATGAGATCAAATGAGGTTCAATGGCAGTCTTTACTGATTTAACATTGAGAATGGTAGGGGTTCTGAATGTGAGCTTAGGATATGCTTGGGAGTCAATAGTTTGTGAGTTTCAAAGAGTTTTTAAAGTATGTATTATGAGACGTTCATATGAAACCATACTATAAGTTTTTAAATACTAGATTCTGGCGTATTCTCGTGAGTTTGTAACACTTCAGAACCTACAAGTGGGTGTTTGGTTTTAATTTTTTGAGCATGCCGATTATTTTAGGACTCTGAAGGCTATGATGGATTCATAAAATTCTGGACGGTAACATTTTTTGTGAAAATATTGATATCTAAATTTGAAACAAAATTGTATTACTCATATTTCACATTCACATTGTGTAGGCTGGAGACTGTTTTCTTTTTTCTTTTGTTTTTTTTCGTTATTTGAATTTGAATTGTTGATTTTTTTTTTTGTTCCTTCAATATATATTACAGTATATTACTTTATATGTATGTATTCAACGCTAATAGTTATTATAATACTTACTGTTTAACAAATAAATAAAGGTATATGTGTTATTATATACATTAATAAACACTTTAGAACCCATTAAAAAATAAACTTTCAACTATAGATTGATTATTTTTTAAACATATGTTATTGAACGTTTTAGAACCCAAACAATCTAAATATCTTAGAACTCATAGTTTTGAAATATCTCAAAATTCATATTTTAAAACTCCCAAACACAACCTTATTATCATTGTAAGAATATTTCTATTTTTGAAGAATTTAATTTTATCTGTTAAACAAATGTAACTGAGGTATTCCTATGTCATAAATGAAGGATATAAAACTAAATTCAATACGTTGCACCCTCCTTTCATTAAAAAATAAATAAATAAATAAATAAAATAAAAAGGAACTCAACGCATTTAAATTTAGGGATTTCATTGCCCAAAGGTATGGCTCAACGGCCGAAAATTGTGGTTTAGGTTCTTTAATGCAAACTCCTTGGGTACAATAATCTTTTTTAATTATTTTCACATTTTTTTTTTTTAATTTTCACTTAAATTTTCCAAGTGGAGTTGTTTACATTTAAGGTGGAGAACGGGTGGTATATTTAAATAGGGCTATTAACAAGACAGATATAACTTTTTTTCAAATTCATTCTGTGATACCCTCGCCTTTGGGGTGCATAACAAATTTTGTTTTTTGTTTTTTTCGTGATTAAAGATTCTTGTATCTATGTTGTTCTACGTGTTGAGAGTTAATGTGATGCCCACCAATTTGGTGTGAACGAGGGGCATGGTTTCATTTATGCTTTGTTTATTGTGAATATGCATGCTTATGTTTTTTTTTAGTGTATGGGTGTTCATAAGTGGGTATATGCTTAGTTGCTTGTGCATGGTTCATCAAATAAATGGAAGTGTGTAAAGAAATGGAATGAAAAGAAGAAGTCCGGCCAAGGGAGGGGTTTTGGTGTTTATTTTGACTTCCCAATCTAATTTGGACTAAAGTAAACCAATGAGAAAGAGGCTTGACCCATTGACTTCCACCTAGGATAGTATATATGTATTTAATATGAAAAATGGTTGGGAGAGAGAGAGCTTGGCCGGGCAGCCTCTTTTGGCCTTGTTTTGTGACTTAACATAAGATATTTTTGGCATTTAAATTGGTGGGCCCCAAGGTTTAAATGCTTGGAAGACTTGTATGCATAATGATAATTATATCTAATTAGTTTGTGGGATTTGTGGCTCCAAATTTCTCTTGGCCGGCCACTTTGTGGCTCTATATGATATATAGGTATATATGTATATATTAAAATGGTTAAAATATCTTGATTGGTTAAGTGTAAAGGAGAGGAAGACCATAAGAAGAGAGAGGAACCGACCATTGTTTATGTTGGAAGGAATTTGAGAGTTTAAGAGAACTTGAGGAAGAAGAAGAAGAAAGGAAGCAGAAGAAGGAAAGAAGAGAGGTGTTCAAGAAATTTAAGAGGGACTCAAGTGTTTGAGGTCTTTTGCCTTTGGAAGAGGAAGAACCACCTTAAAGCCTTGGAGGAGATTTTGGAGGAGTTGAAGAAAGATTCAAGCTTGAGCTTGAGGTAGGGAGCTTCTCCTCCTTCTATGTTTCTTTTTATTTTTGTTCTCTTCTCTTCACTTCTTTGTGGAGTGTTTCCACTTGTGAGGTTGTGCCAAAACCTTGCTTTTTCTTCTCCTCTCCTAAGTTACAAGGAAGATGTGGGTGTGTGGTGAGGTTGGTTATGGTGGGTAGAGGGCATTTAGGTTGATTGTGTTTTTTTTTGTTTTGGAGTTTCCGTTCCTAATTGCATGTAGGGATATGGCCTTGAAGTTGTGGTAGAGGGTGCACAAGGGGGCTGGAAGAGGGGTTGAATGAATTGAATAAACTCTAGGAAGAAGGGTGATTAAATGCCTTAGACTCAAACTAGGAGACTTAGGAGATTTACTGAAATTAAACATACCGTCCGGACGGTGGCCTTTAGTGTCCGGACGGTATAGAGGAAGTCGAATATTGTGGCTCTCGGCCGTCCGGACGGTGGCGGAGGACCATCCGGACAGTCAACCCTTTTTCTTGGTCCGTGCTGTTTGCCGTCCGGACGGTACAGGGGAGCTTCCGGACGGTTCTTCAGGTTTTACTCATGCATTCCTTACCCAAGTGACCTGTTAGTGTTATACTTGCCTTCGAACTAGAATATGCAAAGTTATGAACTACGACGAGCATGTGAAGTGAACCCCCTTGAGCTACCATAATTATGTTTCCATAAAAAGGGGTCATGCATGAATTGAGTGGAGATCTTTATACTTGTGAACACGCTTGTATAAGTATGAAAGATGAGTGCATAATGTGCAAGTTGAAATGACATGCTCATGTATTTGTAAGATATGTTTGATGGTTAGGATAAACCCTTGTGCTTGGATTTCACGTTTATGGGATAATGATAGTGACATGTAGTTTATACGTTGCAATTGAATTGAGACACTATTGAAAAGAAGTTTAAGATTCTCACTATTTCCTTGCTTATAGTTCCATGCATGAGAACCTTGGCCTCATACGAGGAAACTTAGACATTTTGGGCACTTAAGCCCCCCCGGTCCGGACGGTGGCCTATGGCGTCCGGACGGTCAAGCATTGCCGGGCCAAGTTTATTCTCGGCCGTCCAGACGGTCCCCTGTGCCGTCCGGACGCTGATTCAGGTTTCTTATAGCATGTTTTAATGCATGAAATATTGTTGGAGTGGCGAGGACATATGGGAACCCCCTTGATATTATTCATATGAACATTGTGTAGTTGGCATGAAACCCTGTATGGATTATGTTGCTTGTGAGTTCACATGACGTACACCTTTGCTCTGTATAAACATCATACACGCGTTGCTCTCTTTAGGCCATGACAATGTCATTTGTTGGTTCATGCGCGTGAGGTGAGACTTGGTTTGATACCTGAAACTTGGAATGAGTTATTAGTGCTCATAAGAATACTTGCATTGTCACAAAATGCCTAGGGTGTGAGATAACTACCCAGGAATGTGGTGAGTATAGGAAATCACATAATGAGATAACTGGAATATCAACCAAATGGGTTATAGATAAGGACTCAATGTAACTGGTTATGTGATGGGGATTGGAAATGAGGGAAGGCATAGGTGGCTGCTGGACCACGGCATGCTTCGCCTCATGTGTATATTTATGGTGGATCGTCGCCTTGGACGCGTAGTCCTAAAGCACGAAGTATGCCAGGTGGCTGTTGGACCACAGGCAAGGTAATGAAATGACGAGTTGTGCGATAGAAATTGGAAATGAAGTGATTAATTTGGGTTAGTTGTGAGATAGCCCTGAATCATTGAAACTTATAGCTGTATTAGCAGTGTTGGGATATGGAAGGCAGGGGCTTTCTGACTGGGTTATGTGAAAGGTTTGAATAGCATGGTATGATAAACCATGATAGACTATGAGTCCTTGCTAGATTACCGTAGGGATATAGATACTATGGTAATGTATTCTTTACATACATGATGATCATGATTGATATTTACATGGCCGATGATAGTGTGCCATTTGGGTATTCATGCTGAGTTGTGGTTCTTATTTATGCCTGGAACCAGGTGAGATGGTTATCATGTGATGAATGTTGCTTATCTTTGTGTTGGCTTACGTTATTTGGATGTATTACCAGTTGTATGTTTATGATGACATGAGTGGTTTATGCTTACGTCTGTTGATGCTTTGGTTGCTTGCGTTACCGTTACGCCATATTATATTTTTGGCATTCATGCTGTATATATATTCTTTTGGAAACACACATGTATTATACTTTTGTCTTGGTTTATAAGGGCCATAAGGCCAGGCATTGTCTCACGTAAGGAATTAGTGGAAACCCCTTTACATTCATCGCATGGTGTGTACGGATATCAATGTGGATTGGGGATGAGTTATAAATTGCACTCCCCGATGGCCTGATTTTAAGCCGTTATATAGCAGTTTTGTTTTGTGGGTCCGCTATGTAACCGTTGGGCTAGCTTTGATAGATTGTGTTGTGTTTGCATAACCCATGTATTTATGGTGTTAGCTCTAATGATTGGGTTATGGGCTCATGTGATGAATGGTTTACACTCACTCCCTGGGTTCCCCGGACCCGAGGCGTGACAGAGTTATTCGTGTTTTGTAACCGAGTTCTTCGTTCAGTTCTTCTTCTGTAATTCAGGTTTTGCTATTATTTTTGAAACCAAGTTCATAAAAAAAAAAAAAAATAGAGGACGACTCGTTAGGTCAGAAATCATTAAAAAAAAAATCAGTTTGGTCGAAAAAAAAGAAATAGATAAAAAAAAAAAAGATAAAACTGACTGCAAACTTCGAACAGCCATAACTTTCTGCTCGGGTGTCGGATTTAGGTGAATTTGTTTGCAGCGTCAAGAATGTTGATTACTTGACACGGGTTCGTCAACGGGTAATGTTTACACCGAGGTTAACAATCATAAGTTCGATGGTGGGTTACGGTGTTAAATTCATATCATTCAGATCATTATAGAATGATCCATTCTACTTCACGTTCGCGTCAATTGGTATCAGAGATGGTTTTACAAAGGTCTAATTATCCCCATTTTTCCATTTATCCCTTAAGTTAGTTGTTGCTATTTTTAGTACTGTATTCCTTTGCAATTTAGAATTTTCTGCGATTTAAGTTCTTCTTGTTTTGTAATCGAGTTCTTCGTTCAGTTTTTCTTCTGCAATTCGTGTCCTGCAGCAAGTTTTGCAACTGCGTTTGTCAAGGAAAAACAACAGAAGATGACTCGTTAGGTCAGAAATCAATAAAAAAAGTCAATTAGATCGAAACAAAAAAACAACAATAAAAATGAGAAAATCGACAGCAAACTTCAGATGGTCATAACTTTTTGCACGGGTGTTCGATTTAGGTGAACTTGTTCGTAGTGTCAAGAACGTTGATTAGCTGACATGGGTTCGTCAACGGGTCACGTTTACACCACGGTTAAGAATCACTAGTTCGATTGTAGGTCGAGGTGCTAAATTCATATCATTCAGTTCATTATAGAACGATCCATTTCGTTTCACGTTCACGTTGGTTGGTATCAGAGCTAGTTCTACAAAGGTCTAATTATCCATATCTTCCATTTATCCATCAAGTTAGTTGTTAGTATTTTGTTCTGTTTTTTCTTTTGCAATTTAGAATTTTCTACAATTCATCAATCGGTTATGGGTCGCATTTATACCAAGGTTAACAATCACAAGTTCGATTGTAGAGTGATCCATTCCGCTTCACGTTCGCGTCAGTTGGTATCAATGTTGGTTCTACAAAGGTCTAATTATCCCTATCTTCTGTTTATCCCTCAAGTTAGTTGTTACTATTTTTGGTTTTGTGTATTCTTCTAGAATTTAAAATTTTTAGCAATTTGAGTTCTTCTCGTTTTGTAACCAAGTTTTTCATTTAGTTCTTCTTGTGCAATCTGGGTTTTGCCGCAATTTTTGCCATCGAGTTCGTAAAAAAAAAAAAAAAAAAAAAAAAAAATATAACTCATTAGGTCAGAAATCAATAAAAAAAAATCCGTTAGATCGGAAAAAAGAATAAAATACAAATCGACAACAAATTTCAAACGGCCATAACTTTCTGCTCGGGTGCCCAATTTAGGTGAATTTGTTTATGGCATAAAGTACGCCGATTAGTTGACACGGGTTCATCAACGGGTCACATTTACACAAAGGTTAACAATCACAGCATCAATTGTGGGTCGAGGTTTCAGATCATTGTAGAACGATCTATTCCGCTTTACATTCACGACAGTTGGTATCAGAGCTGGTTCTACAAAGGTCTAATTATCCCTATCTTCCGTTTATCCCTCAAGTTAGGCGTTACTATTTTTGGTTCGGTTTATTCTTCTGCAATTCAAGTTTTTCATTCAGGCTTTCTTCTGCAATTCAAGTCTTGCTGTTAGTTTTGTAACCGAGTTCATAAAAAAAAAAATAGAAGATGACTCGTTAGGTCAAAAAGCTATAAAAAAAATCAGTTAGATCAAAAACCAAAAAAAAAAAAAAAACCGGCAACAAACTTTGAATGGCCATAACTTTCCACCCGGGTGTCTGATTTAGGTGACTTTGTTCGTGGCATCTAGAACATTGATTAGTTGACACAGGTTCATCGCCGGGTCACGTTAACACCGAGGTCACGTTTATTACTCAAATTAGTTGTTACTATTTTTGGTTATGTTTATTCTTCTGCAATTCAATATTTTCTGCAATCCGAGTTCCTTTCATTTTGTAACCAAGTTCTTCGTTCAGTTATTTTTCCACAATTCGGGTCATGCTACTAGTTTCATAACTGAGTACGTCAAGGAAAAAAAATAGAAGATGACTTGTTAAGTCAGAAATCAATAAAAAAAAAATCAGTTAGAACAAAAAAAAAAATAAAAAATTTAGAAAATCGGTAGCAAACTTCAAACGACCACAACTTTTTGCTCGGGGGTCTGATTTAGGTGAATTTGTTCAGGGCATCAGGAATATTGAATAGTTGACATGGGCTTGTCAACGGGTCACCTTTACTCCGAGGTTAACAATCTCAGGTTCGATTGTGGGTTGAGATTTTAAATTCATATCATTCAGATCATTGTAGAACGATCCATTCCGCTTCACGTTCGCGTCAATTGGTATCAGAGCTAGTTCTACAAAGGTATAATTATTCCTATATTCCATTTATCCCTCAAGTTAGTTGTTACTATTTTTTGCTCCGTTTATTTTTCTTCAATTTGAAATTTTCTACAATTCCAATTCTTCGTTTAGTTCTTCTTCCGCAATTCGGGTCTTGCTGCTAGTTTTACAACCGACTTCGTGAAAAAAAAAAAAAATAGAAGATGACTTGTTAAGTCAGAAATCAATAAAAAAAAAAATCAGTTAGATTGAAAAAAAAAAAAAAAGATAAAATCGGCAGCAAACTTCGAATGGCCTCAACTTTCTACTCGTGTATTCGATTTAGGTTAATTTGTTCGTGGCGTCAAAATTGTTGATTCATTGACACGGGTTCGTCAACGGGTCACGTTTACATTGAGGTTAACAATCACAAGTTCGAGATGTTAAATTTATATCATTTAGATCGTTGTAGAACAATCTATTCCGCTTCACATTCGCATCAGTTGGTATCAGAGCTGGTTCTATAGAGGTCAAATTATGCCCATCTTCTGTTTATCCCTCAAGTTAGTTGTTAAAATTTTTGGTTCCGTTTATTCTTCTGCAATTTGAAATTTTCTGCAATTCAAGTTCTTCATGTTTTGTAATCAAGTTCTTCGTTTAGTTTTTTTTCTGCAATTTGGATCTTGCTGCTAGTCTAGTAACCGAGTTTGTCAAAAAAACAAAATAGAAGACGACTCGTTAGGCTAGTAATCAATAAAAAAAAATCAGTTTGATCGAAGACAAAATAAAATAAAATCGACTTTAACCTTCTGTTCGGGTGTCCAATTTAGGTGAATTTGTTCGTGGCGTCAAGAACTTTAATTAGTCGACACAGGTTCATCGACGGGTCATGTTTACACCGAGGTTAACAATCATAAGTTCGATTATAGGTCGAGGTGTCAAATTCATATGATTTAGATCTTCGTAGAACGATCCATTCTGCTTCACGTTCGTGTCAGTTGGTATCAGAGCTGGTTTTACAAACGTCTAATTATACCTACCCTCTATTTATCCCTCAAGTTTGTTGTTACTATTTTTGGTTCTGTTTGTTCTTCTGCTATTTGAAATTTTTTGCAATTTGAGTTCCCCTTGTTTTATAACTGAGTTTTTCGTTCAGTTCCTCTTCTGCAATTCAGATCTTGTAGCTAGTTTCGTAATTGAGTTCGTAAAAAAAAAAAAAAAAAAAATAGAAGATGACTCGTTAGGCCAGAAAGCAATTAACAAAAATCAGTTAGATCAATAAAAAAAAATTAAAAAATGGCAGCAAACTTCGAACGGTCATAACTTTTTGCTCAGGTATCTGGTTTAGGTAAATTTGTTCGTGGCGCCAAGAACGTGGATTAGTTGACACAGGTTCATCAACGGGTCACGTTAACACCAAGGTTAACAATCACAAGTTTGATTGTGGGTCGAGGTGTTAAATTTATATCATTCAGATCATTGTAGAATGATTCATTCCGCTTCATGTTCACATCAGTTTGTATTAGAGTTGGTTCGACAAAAGTCTAATTGTCCCTATCTTCCATTTCTCCCTCATGTTAGTTGTTACTATTTTGTTTAGTTTGTTCTTCTACAATTCTGAATTTTCTACAATTCGTGTTCTTCTTGTTTTGTAACCAAGTTCTTCTTCTGCAATTCGGGTTTTACCGCAGCTTTTGTAACCGAGTTCGTAAAAAAAAAATGACTAGTTAGGTCAGAAATCAATCGAAAAAGAACAATCAGTTAGATCGAAAAAGAAAAGAAAAAAATAAAAAAAAAAGAGAGAAAATTGGCTACAAATTTCGAATGGCCATAAGTGTCTGCTTGGGTGTCGGATTTAGGTGAATTTGTTCGTGGCGTCAAGAATGTTAATTAGTTGACATGGGTTCGTCAACGGGTCACGTTCACACCGAGGTTAACAATCACAAGTTCGTTTGTGGGTTGAGGTGTTAAATTCATATGATTCAGATCATTGTAGAATGATCTATTCTCCTTCACGTTCACGTCAGTTGGTATCGGAGCTGGTTCTACGAAAGTCTAATTTTCTTATCTTCCGTTTATCCCTTAAGTTAGTTGTTAATATTTTTTGTTCTATGTGTTCCTCTGCAATTTAGAATTTTTTCCAATTCAAGTTGTTCATGTTTTGCAACCGCGCTCTTCGTTCAATTCTTCTTCTGTAATTAGGGTCCTGCAGCAAGTTTTGCAACCGGGTTCGTAAAAAAAAAAAAAAATAGAAGACGACTCGTTAGGTCATAAATCAATAAAAAAATTAATTAGATCGAAAACAAAAAATAAACCTTAGAAAAAGAGAAAATCGACAGCAAACTTCGAACGGTCATAACATTTTGCTCGGGTGTCCGATTTAGATGAATTTGTTTGTGGCATCAAGAACGTGGATTAGTTGACACACGTTCGTCAACGGGTCACGTTTACATCATGGTTAACAATCACAAGTTCGATTGCGGGTGGAGGTGTTAAATTCATATTATTGTAGAACGATTCATTTCGCTTCATATTCGCATCAGTTGGTATCAGAACTGGGTCTACAAAGTTCTAATTATCCCAATCTTCCGTTTATCCCTCAAGTTAGTTGTTACTATTTTGTTCTGTTTTTTCTTCTGCAATTCAGAATTTTTTGCAATTCGAGTTCTACTTATTTTGTAACTGACCTGTTCGTTCAGTTCTTCCTCTACAATTTGCTTATTGCTGCTAGTTTTGTAATCGAGTTCGTCAAGAAAAAAAAAAACAGAAGATGACCTATTAGGTCAGAAATCAATTAAAAAGAAAAACTGTTTGAACGAAATAAATGAATAAATAAATAAAAAATTGGCTTTCTACTCGGGTGTCCGATTTAGGTGAATTTGTTTGTGGCGTCAAGAACGCGGAATAGTTGACACAGGTTCATCAATGGGTCACGTTTACACTATGGTTAACAATCACAAGTTTGATTGGGGTCGAGGTGTTAAATTCATATCATTCAGATCATTGTATAATGATTAATCCGCTTCACGTTCGCGTTAGTTGGTATCAGAGCTGGTTCTACAAAGGTCTAATTATTCCTATCTTCCGTTTATCCCTCAAGTTAGTTGTTATTATTTTGGGTTCTATTTGTTCTTCCGTAATTCATATTTTTCTGTAATTCGAGTTCTTGTTTTGTAACTGAGTTCTTCATTCAGTTTTTCTTCTACAATTCAGGTGTTGCTACTAGTTTTGCAAAGGAGTTTGTCAAAAAAGAAAGAATAAAAGATGACTTGTTAGGTCAGAAATCAATAAAAAAATCAATTTGAATGGAAAAAAAAACAAAAAAAGAAAGAGAAAATCGGCAACAAACTTCGAAAAGCCAAAACTTTATACTCGGGTGCCTAATTTAGGTAAATTTGTTCGTGGCATCATAATCATTGATTAGTTGACACGAGTTCGTCAATGGGTCACATTTATGCTGAGCTTAACAATCACAAGTTTGATTGTGCGTCGAGAAGTTAAACTCATATCATTCAGATCATTGTAGAACGATCCACTCTGCTTCATGTTCGCGTCAGTTGGTATCAGAGTTAGGTTTAATTATCCCTTCCTTCTATTTTTCCCTTAAGTTAGTTGTTACTATTTTTGGTTCTGTTTATTCTTTTGCAATTTGAAATTTTCTACAATTCAAGTTCTTCTTGTTTTGTAACCGAGTTCTTCATTTAGTTATTCTTCCGTAATTCAGGTCTTACAGCTACTTTTGTAATCGAGTTCATAAAAAAATAAAAAAAAATAGAAGACGACTCATAAGGTCGGAAATCAATAAAAAAAAATCAGTTAGATAAAAAAAACGACAAATACAAAAAGAAAAAGAGAAAATCGACAGCAAACTTTGAACGGCCATAACTTTCTAGTCGGGTGCTCGATTTTGGTGAATTTGTTCGTGGCGTTAAGAATGTTGATTAGTTGACATGGATTCATCAACGAGTCACGTTTGTTTTTTTTTTTTTTAGTAGGTAACGGGTCACATTTACATCGAGGTTAACAATCATAAGTTTGATTGTGGGTCGAGGTGTTAAATTGATACCA
>JAVXUM010141353.1:0-17628 GCA_035590655.1 Pouteria glomerata | reverse complement strand
GTTTTTATTTTTCTGTTGTCGTTTTCATTTTTTTGGAAACAAAAAAACGGAAACAAATTTTAACAAATATGTTTTTGTTGTAAATTTTAAAAATTTTGAAAACGAAAACAAAAAAACAGAAAACAGAAACGTTACCAAACAGGGGCAAAGTCTCTTGTTTTGATTTGAAAAAGCAAAGCAAATTCGTAGTCATTTTGGTTGGAATAACAAAAACACAAATTAATTATCCTGACTTGAAAAAATGAAAGGAAGGAAATTGTACAGTTGGACCAAATCTTGACGTAAATATCGAAGGAAGTTGCAAAGTCCTTTATGGGACCAACTCTGATGAAGGGCGACTGCAAAAACGACGAAAGCAATTTCAAGTCGAAACTTGTTTCTTTCTCATCTCAGGTACATGTTCTCTCGTGAAAGTAGATAGTCAGTATTTGCGATTTGAATCGCGAACGCACCTCATTTGGGATTGCATGATCTAGTTTGAGGGTCAGAGTGGGGTTAATGAATTAGGTAAGTATGGGATGAACAAAAACTCTCGCACTCAAGCCCACCATTCCTTCTGCCCACTATCTCTTGCCTAGGGTTTCCAATTCATCCTGACCACCACAGGATCGCTTTCTATTTGCAGTGAGAAAATGACTCAGAAAGGGGGTTTGCCATCGCATTCTCGCTTCTAGGGTTTAAATTTGAATTTTTGGCTGTCATTGGAGAGTAGATTCACCATGACAGGTTAGGTTGGTAAGAAAGCTTTGCATAAGCGATCCACCGACAAAGGTAATCAGAGAGATGGCGTTAATAGGATTGTTTCCTTGGAGAAATCTCGACTTGGGAAAGCTATGGAGGAGGAAACCTCCATCACTTAGGTTAAAGTACAAATTGTCACTGGAGGTGATATTAAGGACACCATGTGTTAAGTAGGGGCAAATGACAGTAACCAAAGTCAAGATTTGGGTAAAGAGAGAAATGACGAGCTAGGTCTTGCTGATGAGAGTTGCGAACGAGAAGGTTCAGGGAAGAAAGAGTGGGCTATTGTTCCTTTCTTGGGAAGTAGTAACACAACGATGGAAAGTAATCTTCCGATCTTCAACCAATGCCTAGATTGTGCTGAGATTGCACTATTGGAGCATGAATCTCAAGATGCAGAGGATTTGAATGTGGGTTTCGACCAATTTGGGTGTCGAGATGAATCGGAGAGTAATCTTCCGATCTTCAACCAATGCCTGGATTGTGCTGAGACTGCACTATTGGAGCATGAATCTCACGATGAAGAGGATTTGAATGTGGGTTACGACCAACTGGGGAGTCAGGATGAATCGGAGTCTCTGGGGTTCGACTTATTGCAAGTTCGAGAGACACCGCCTTCTGTTTTGACTCAAAACAAACGTTGTTCTGGGGCTGATGAAATTCAAGAAGAAGAAAAGGATGATTTGAAGAATGATTCTGTTGGGCCTTCAGTGATAGGGCAAGTTGTTGCTTCAAAACCCAAGCAATGGACTGATCTGTTGAAAAGTGATGAACAGTGTTTGAAGCTAAAGTATATAAAATCTACTTTTGAGAGTCATAAGTCTATGTTAAGCCACCTGCAGAAGTTTTTCGTCTGGGAGCTCCATGATGGGAATCTTCCATTGTTGGGTTCTTGCTAAATAAAAAAACTCCCCTACTCTGTGATTGACAGTCAAATAACGGTGAGAACGGAGATGAAAAAAAAACTGTAAAACCAAAAAAAAAAAGTTGGCCCGTGGCACCCAAAGAGGGTGCCTAGCTTTGATGACTCACCCCCCTAGCTTAATAGCTCCCATTAGGCACTCTTTCCCCTTTAGCCGTGTTTCAAGTTCCTCCACCCTCCCTCATTACACACACACACACATATATATATATATATATGTTATGTTATATAAAAAGTGGAAGAACCGAGGGGAACTAGGAAGAGGAGAAAAAAAATATAAAATAAGGAAAGTGAGGGTTTGAGTTTGAAGATAGCGAGGTTTTGATGATTCTGACGTCATGGTTAGCGTGGTGGTGTCGATTTGAGAAAATTATGCCCGAGGTAGGAGGTAAAAAAGAGCGAAAGTTTATATTTTGAGGTTTCATCGTCTTTTCTTCAAATCCGAGGTAGGGAATTAATCTATTTATTTATACTTTTTATAATGTCTTCTTTAATAGGAAATGACCATAAAATTGGTTCCGGCATGTTTTAAAAATAAAAATAAAATATTAATTTTCAAATCAACCCTAATTTATTTTTAAGAAAGAAAAATATACAATAAAGGAATTATAAGCCTGTAACTCTCTTAGTTGGGCTGATGTTACTTTCTTTTATTACGAAATAAAATCACGATCTATACATATATAAAATATTGAATAGGGGTGCAATCGTGGGTTAAAGCTTATATATTATTAATTTAATATCAAGCGAGATAATTAAAATTTTCAGTGACTCTATATTGTGATTATAGTGATTATACGCTTTATTCCATGTTGAGATATGTTATCATATGTGTTGATATGTTATAATAAGATAAATATGTATTCGCTGCAAAACAAATAACTATGGTTGAAAGTATACAGATTATAACGGAAATGGAGACATAAAATTATAAAAGCGGATACACTCACAAACATTATCTTAAACTTTAACAAGGAGAAAAGTGAAACCTAAGAAAATGTTAATTTTGGGAAAAGTGAGAATACTATACAAACATAGGGAGGGTCAAGAAATACCCTTAGGTTAAAAAACCTTAAACCTAAACAGGATTGGGTAATCATGCCCGTAGACTAGTAATCCAAAACGACGACGAAAATAATAAGACTCATCGTGGCCCTTAGACTCGGATCTATAAACGACAACGCAGGGGTGATTCACGACCTTTATAGATACATACGAACTGCCGATGATTTGGACTACCACTTTGAGATGTGGGATTGTCTGGCAGAGTATCCTTCTACATCTTAGGAAAATAAAATAATAAATGAAGAAAAACTAACAAGAAATAAAATGTTACAAATTTGTGTTATCCTATTCTGTTATGCGTCAATGTATATTAAATAATTTCTTGTTATACTCATTGTTTTAATGTGACTCTTAACTATATTACAAAAGGTATATTTTATACATCGTGGGCGCAAGTGGTTTGGTGCTCAAGTCCCTACAGACTGTATTGCAGAAATAGAGCCAGAGACTTAGGAGGGTCAGCACTCCCGGTTGGAACCCTACAAATTTTTAAATAGTTTTATATTTTATGTTTAAATGTGAAAATTTCAAAAAGTTTGTGCATAAAAGTACTGCCTTGTGAATAAATAAAATATGTGCTATCTGGTTTTAAATTACACCGAAGTGCATATTTTGATACTAAACTTACTCCTCGGGATCACGGGATTTCGGGGCGTAACAATACCTATTTGGGTGAATTTGTATAATGTGCCATTAGAGTTGTGCTTTGACCTTGGTCTCAGTTACATGCCTAATGTTATTGGAAAACTAGTCAAAACTGAACCTTTAACTGCTTGGGGAAGACAATAAGTTATGCTAGGGCTTGTGTGGAAGTTTTACCAAACAAATTTTGCCTAATACATTTGAGTTGATGATTGAAGAAGGGAGATCACCAGAGATTTCTGTAAAATATGTGACGTAGCACAACGGAACTAAAACACAAGAATGATAAAGAAAATAATAATTAACAAAATAAAACTCAATTTCTTCAATATTATTCCAAAGCTCACCATTCCTTACAATCTCCAACCCTTTATATGGGCTAGGGTTGAAGACCAAATTAAGTAATTATCTAAAATAAAGTAATCAAATCAAAATCAAACGTCAATCAAATTTTGGAATTTAAGGAAAATAAATAAATTAAACACCTAAAAATCCTCCCTCCCAAAATTAACCTATCCAATTCAAATTCCGTCCCTACCTAGAATATTTGAAATGAAAACAACCATCATTCCCTTTGCACTAAAAAGAACTCTGCTCTGCAAAGTACTAGTGAAAATAATGGTAAGAGCTGAGGATCAATTCAATGGAACTCCTCCTTGATAATCTATGTAGCATCGGAGTCTGGTCTGTGCTTCTAGTTGACAAGAAACGCTGAAGGCGCCCCTGAGGAGAAATGTGGTCTCAAAATCAAGCACAACAGTGAGGTGCTCTACATCAAGCTGCTGAAGAGGTGGAATGACTAGCACTGGCAAAGGAACAAAAGAACCAACTCAGTGAACTACAGAAGTACCAATAGGAAAGACTAGATGCTCGAATGTGCCTCAGTAAGGTAACTAGTCCTCTATATTGAAAACTGAACAAATATTCATATCAGTAGGTAAATCAATTAAATAAGCATTAGGAACCAATTTGCTACAGATACGAAAAAGTCCAATGGCACGTGCATGTAATTTCTTGAAAGAATGTTTAGGATGGCGCTCTGGGCGAACACAAACCATAATATAGTCCCCTTTATTAAATGCAACATTGACAACAATGTACATCAGCAGCTAGCTTATAATCCAAATTACTAGTCACAATTTTACGATTAACATCAGCACAGATATCATGAATATGTCCGGCAAAAGATTCAGCTAATTAAAATGGCCAGCTATCAGAGAGTAAAGGAATAAGGTCAATCGGCTAGTGAGAGGTGATACCATACACACACTCAAAAAGGACTCTTACTAGTGGAACAATTGACAGAGCTATTATAGGCAAATTCAGCAGTAGTGAGTAACAAATCTCAAATTCCCTGACACCCCCCAACTAGACACCTAAGCATGTCTCCTAAACTTCAATTAACTACCTCAGTTTCGCCATAAGTCCAGGGATGAAAAGCAAGCGAAAATTTCAAGTGGGCACCAAACAGTTTCCACAGGATCCTCCAAAAGTAACTCACATCCCTATCTGACACTATGGAAGTGGGTAGTCTATACAGTTTGACAACCTCTCTAAAGAACAACTTAGCCACGTGTGAAGCATCAGTTGTTTTGGTGCAAGGTATGAACTGGGCCATCTTAGAAAACCAATCAACTAATACCAGAATGAAATCATAACCTTTAGCAGTCTTAGATAAGCTGAAAACAAAGTTCATACTGACATCCTGCCATGATGGATGTGGAGTAGGTAAAGGTGTGTACAACCCAAAGTTTTGCTTTTTAGCCTTGGCTACCTGACATGTGCGATACTGAGAAACAATTCTAGCCACTTCTTTCTTTAAAGATGGCCAATAAAATCTATCTTCGACCAAGTAACACATTTGTGACATCCATAGAAAGAATATCACACCACATTTCATCAAAGTAATATCCCATCTAGAGAGAGACTAAACACTTGTGACAAAAAGACTAGTCGTATCTACATAGGCTACCCAACGAGGATAGGGATGTGGCTCTAGCTTAAACCTAATCCTATTAAGTGTTTGAGTGGATATTACATTCATGGTACTTTCCCTATCTATGACAAAACTACAAACCTTAGTCCCACATTTAAGGAAAATCTAAAATATGCTAGTGCACTTCCAATCTTCCTCTTTTACAGGGGTTGATAAGATGCACCACATGACACCAAGATAGAATTCATCCTCAACCTCTTGTTCCACACACCCATCCTCGAGATTAAAACCATCTACTTACTCAAACTCATTAGATTCAGGTGACGGTTCTAGACCCTGATCGAGCATAAGTGCTAGTTGTGGGCATTGTGCAGCAACATGTCCCCTCTTATGACAGTTATGACATTGAATACTCGAAGAACCAAAGCGGAACTTAGAAAAATTAGGCTCAGTACTTTGTTTGCCCTTGTAAGAATATTCTAGAATAATTAATGATTTGTGATTATCTTTGATTTATCAATGATTGATTTTGTTTCCTTTTTCGATTGTAATATGGCATTATAAATATAATGATAGAAAGGGCAAAGAATTCTCTCTCCCAATTCCTTTTACTCTAATTTCCAACTTGGTATTAGAGCCTCACACACATTAAAAAAAAATAAAAAAAATAAAATAGTTATAGTTCTCACCATCGGTCAACGGCACGAGTTAAGTTTCTCTTCAAAGGATGGTCTCCGTCTAGCGACCCGCATAATTGGTGATCGTATCCTTCCGGTGATTAGGCCATTAACCATTCTCGTTGAATAGGCCATTAACCATTCTCAATTGATCAAGATCAACTGATGTTTTCGGTCGTCGAAGTCTTGCTACAGTCACTACTTGAATCCCCCCTTGTTGACATCATCGCTGGTTACCACTGATGCTTCAATCAACAACTGATTTTTTGTTATCGCAGTCTCGTTTATGTTCTCCTTGCTCGTCGCTGATGCTCCTGGCACTGGTCGCGATCGTTGCTGGATTCTCGATTGTTGATCACTTAGCGTTGATTGATCTGGAGTTGATTATTGATTACTCTGCCTTGATTTTTTGATTCTCATCTATTTGTACTGCTCGATTGCCACTGATATCTAATTTTTGCTCCTCAGTTAATTAAGCTCGACTCATTTGTTCAATTTATTGGTCGGTGTATACTTCGGCTCGATTGACACCTTGGCTTGTTGATATTGGTCAGCTGATTCCATTGGTTTCTGTTTAGGTTGTAATCTGTTATTTGATATTTCTTTCAATATGGTTGTTGATCCTACTAAATCCACCATTGACTTGGCCTTAATTCCAGTTTCAACAGTACTTGTCATTCCTTCTGATAGTCTTGCCATATCAATTTCTAGTGAAAAATTGAATGGGACAAATTATTTGACATGATCTCATGCTGTTCGAATTTTTCTCATTGGCCGTTACTTTATTACAAATTCACCTCTTGATGCTCAATCTGCTACTTATCGACAGCCACGTGCTGCAGAGGCTATTGTTATGGGTTGGTTATGGCATAGTATAGAGCTATCTATTTTGCACACAATGTCTCAATGTGATACTTCAAATGCAATTTGGGAGTCCTGCCGACTCCTCCCAATGGAGCAATGTGTCTAAAATATTTGAAGCAAATGAGAAGCTCTTTTCTTTTCGACAGAATGGTCGCCCTCTTTCTAAGTATTATAGCACTCTATCATCTCTTACAATTTCGCCCTCTTCCCAAGACCAAGGCCGACATAATAAAACAATGGGAGAAACTTTTGACTATTTTATTTCTTGCTAGTCTTGACGACAATCTCGTGGCTACTGTGATCAGCTTCTAGCTCGAGAGACAATTCCTCCAATGGCAAATGCATACTGTCATTTACAGCAATCTTCCTTAGGCGACCGTTCTCGAATAGCATTCTTCTTCTTATGGTTCTGATTCTGCTACTTTGGTTGGTAGTTCTGGTAGCCAAAGTAATTCTCGAGGTGGATTACGTGGTGACCACAATAGTCGTGGGGGTGCTCGTGGTAATGGTAGAGGCACTAACCACATAGAACCATACTACTAGAAGAAATATGACCATCCAGAGCATACCCATCACATTACTGCTGAACGTACAGACTTTAATCCCAGCACTTCCAGTGATCGTCTAGCACATACTAGTTCCTAGAATCCATTTCTTGCTGCAGAGTTGGAAGCTATTGTGTAGGCACTTCGCATCAGTTCTAATGTCACTCTTACTCATTCAAGTAGTACTGTATGTTTTTCTATTTCATCTGGGTCATTGACTTCAGAGCCAGTGCCCATGTCTCGTGTGACTCGTCTTTAGTCTCTAATTTGGCTAAAACTACACATCGTATTACCTTAGCCGATGGGTCTTGCCGATATGTTGTTGGAAAAGGCCAACTTTAACCCTCCTCTTCCTTATCCTTAACCTCAAATCTTTATGTTCCAAAATTTTCCTTTAACTAATTATCTGTCAGTCAGCTTACTAAATCTTTGAACTACTCCATAAAATTTGCTCCCTCTTCCTGTGTCTTTTAGGATCTCAGAATGCAGAGGACGATGGGTTCTAAATGTGAGCAAAATGGAGTTTATTATCTTGATCCTACCAGCTTTTCTATTTCATATTCTGTCTTTAGTACAACTGTTTCTCTTTTTCAATGGCATTGTCACTTGGGTCATCCATCACTGGCTCGGCTCAAGTTGGCAGTTTCCAGTTTAGAGCCTACCTCGAGTCTTGAGTGTGAGATTTGTCAACTTGGTAAGCATCACTGTAATTCCTTTCCTAGTCATAGTGGTCATCGTCAAACTAAACCTTTTGATGTAGTCCATGCAGACATTTAGAGTCCTTCACGAACCTCTACTTTTAATAGACTATTCTCATATGATATGGCTGTTTTAATGAAAAATCGTTCTGAGTTGCCAACTATTGTTTTGCGTTTTTATAACGAAGTACTCACTCGATTGGGCAAACACATAAAAATCCTTCGCTTTGACAATGCCTTGGAATACACCAAATCTGTTATGGATCATTTTTGTGTTGAACGCGGTATTATTCATTAGACTACTTGTGTTCACATGTCTCAACAAAATGGTGGTGTTCAACACAAACATCGCCATTTGTTAGAAGTTGCTCATACCCTGCAGTTCAATATGAATGTTCCCAAACATTTTTAAGGAGATGCTGTTTTAACTACCTGTCATCTTATTAATCGTGTTCTCTCAGCTAATCTTAGAAATAAGTCAACTTCTTCTCTCTTTATCCTTCAACCCCTCCATTCTCTCTTTCTCCTCCTACCTTCAGTTGTGTGGTTTTGTTCATAACCTGGACCCCAGGTTAGACAAACACTTCCCTCGAGCTCGACAATGTATCTTTCTTGGTTATTCTCACACTCAAAAGGAATACCATTGTTATCATCTGCCCCTCAAGACGGACATTTGTGGGTGTTGATGTAACTTTCTTTGAATCTACCTCCTATTTTCCTCAAGAGGGGGAGCTTTCTCCTTCCTCTCGAGAGGGAGAGTTGATTCTGAGTCTTCCCTTGGATAATCCTGTCCTTCCAGCTTCAAGTCCTACTCCTAGTCTGCCTCCTTTGCCTACTTTTAGTCTGCCTCCTTTGCAAGTGTATCAACATCATCCTCGACCTAATCCTATTGCTCTACCAGCCCCTGTCAACTCTAAATCCGTGGATCCTGAACCACTTGAGTTACCTGCTACTGATGTTTCTAAGGATCATACTACTACTTCTTAGCCTGAGTCCTCTTCCATTGATGATCTTCTTATTGCTCTACAACAAGATAAACATACTTGCACAAAATATCCTATTGCTAACTTTGTTTCTTATCATCGCATGTTACCTCTTCGACAAAATTTTGTCTATGCCCTGTCCTCCATTTCTGTTCTTACCATTTATGAGCAGGCTTTACTATCACCAGACTGAAAGGTAGCGATGGATGAGGAGATGCATGCATTGCTTCACAATTATATATGGGAGCTTACATCTCTTTCACCTGGGAAGAAAATAATGGGATGTCGATGATGTACACTGTTAAGTATTTACCAAATGGATCTACTGAGTGACTTAAGGCTCGTTTGGTTATTAAGGGATACACAAAGACAGATGGAATTGATTATTTGGAGACCTTCTCACTGTAGCTCAGCTTAACTCCGTTCGTATCCTTCTAGCCGTAGTGGTAAGTCCTGGCCTTTATTCAACTTGATATTAAAAATGCATTTTTACATTATGAGCTTCAACAGGACATACATGAACCAGCCACCTGGGTATGTTACTTTAGGCAGTGAGCATTTTATTTGCCACTTGCATCGAGCTCTATATGGCCTGAAGCAGTCCCCACAAGCATGGTTTGATCGGTTTAGTAATGTTCTTCTAGAACATAGTTTTAGCAGGTCCATATCTCATCACTCAGTGTTTATACAACAGACATCTTCTGATACTATAATTCTAATTGTCTATGTTGATATTATTATTTCAAGGGATAATGAGAAAGCTATTTCTGCACTAAATGATCATTTGGGGAAGCAATTTCACACAAAAGATCGTGGGGCTTTACATTATTTCTTTGGGATTGAAGTTTCCCGTTCCTCGAAGGGTATATCTCTATCTCAAAGAAAGTATATCATGGACTTACTCTCTGAAACTGAACTCTTAGGTTCTCGACCTGCTGATACACCTATGGACTCTTTTGCAAAGCTCGACACTGAAAGCGATGATCTCTTTCCCGATGTTGATCGATATCAACGTCTTGTGGGAAAGTTAATTTATCTCACTGTAACACGACCTGATATTACATATGTTGTTGAAGTTGTTAATCAGTTTATGCATGCTCTTGGGTAACCACATTTTGATGTTGTATGTCGTATTTTGAGGTATTTGAAGGTACTCCAGGCAAAGAATTAATCTATCAACCTTCCGCCAAATTGGACATTGTTGGATATAGTGATGCAAATTGAGCTAGTAGTCGTTCTGATAAGAGGTCCACCTTCAGGTGTTGCACATTTATTGGTAGTAATCTTGTGACTTGGTGAAGTAAGAAGTAAACTGTTGTGGCTCGTTCTAGTGCTAAAGCTAACTATCGCGCTATGGCTCATACTGCTTCAGAGATGGTTCGAGTTCGTTTTCTTCTTCGTGATTTTGGCATTAATATTTTAGACCTAATGTTGACTTACTGTGATAACTAAGCTGCTATCTTTATTGCCAATAACCCAATATTTTACAAACGAACGAATCATACAAAGGTGGATTGTCATTTTATCAAGGATCTCCTACTTAAAAAGGATTTCTCTACTCCATTTGTACGCACAGACTCTCAATTGGGTGACATATTCATCAAACCTTTAGCTCAATCTCTATTCTAGCAATTTTGCATCAAGTTGAACACGTTTGATCTCTATAATTCAGCTTGAGGGGGAGTGTTAGAATATTCTAGAATAATTAGTGATTTGTGATTAAGCGTAATTGTCTTTTGATTTATTGATCATTGATTTTGTTTCCTTTTTCGATTGTAATATGGCATTATAAATATAATTGTTAATGTATGTATGTAAATTATAGCATGAATATGTAGAATGTATGTAGACTTATAGAACCTGTAGAGTCTCCTATGGAACTCGTAGAGTCTCCTTAGAATATATATAGTCTCGTTTCAGATTAGTATATATCAATACACTAGCACCCAGTTAGGTGTGTGGTGTGCAATTCTTCTTAATTTATTAATTTTACACAGTATCAGAGCGTACATAGAATTGCCAATTTGTCCTCTGTGTGTCTTCAACACTGTCAAAACAGTGTACACAAGAAAGCTCCAGCATTAGTCATGGTCCTTTGTCTCTATCAAGCGTGAGTCAACTCATTTGGGTGTCGTTTCAACAAATGAAGTAGTTGGGAGCAGTCGTCGGTGTCAAATGATTGTCGTCGGAGTAGCGTCATCACCAAAGAAGAAGCCACGCGCCACTTGCATCGCCATGCGTGGGCCTCACACGTCAACATTCAAGCTGCGATTGACAGCGCGTAGGTTGTCAGCTGCCCTCCAGCCTTCTTCGTCAGGCATTCCCCTCCCTCCAGCAACCCTACCAGTGTATTTTGTTTGGTAATTGGTCAACTTTTGTTTAACTCCTCTCTTTGTCCAGGACTGTTCATCTAGTGATTTCTTTTCAAGCTTTTGTTTACTGTTATAAATGGCTACTGAGGCTTCCTTTGAATAGAAAATGATGGGTGGTTCCATCCCTATACCTCAACAATTGACCACCAGAAAATTGAATGGGTCAAACTACATTAAGTGGTCTAAAGCTATTAAGATTGCATTAACGGAGTATGGAAAACAAAAACATTTGACTGAGACTGAACCTTCTAAAACGGATCCTACGTACGATTCTTAAGTCCAAGACGATGCTTATCTTTTTAGTCTATTGTGGAATTCTATGGAGCCCAATACAACTGATATGTGTACCCATCTCGATGCATGTAAAGACATTTTAGAGTATGTTCATCTTCTCTTTTCTAGTAATCTCACTCGGATGTATGATCTATCACTGGAATTTTTTCAACTCTAACAGTCCCGTAGACTCGTTACGAAATACTTTGCATCTCTGAAGCGTGTCCATGAGGAACTTAATTCCTTGCAACCATTGTCCACAGATATCAAGGAGATGCAAAAACAAAGAAAGGAAAAGGTGGTACTTCATTTTCTTGTCTGTTTAGATCCTGAGTTCAAACCGGTAAAAGCTCAGATTCTCAGTGGAGCAACTCTTCTCTCATTTGCAGAAACTCACTCCAGGGTTATGAGGGTTATCTCTAAGGATTCATCCAACGCTCCAGATTCTATGAGATCTACCCTAATTAGTCAAACCTCCACTGACAACCAAGGACCTAAGTCTCTCCCTCAATCTAGTGAACGTGATCGTGGAGGTCGTGGTACTAGACTCAAATGCTCGAATTGTAATCATGTTAGTAGCCATGTTAGGGAGAATTGTTGGAATCTTCATGAGAAACCAGCCCACATGGTCTATGTAGCCTCGTTTGATGCTTCTACTTCTTTGGAAAAACATAGCATGGGAGAATCATCAACTGTGACAGTTTCAGGAGAAAAATATGCCAGATTTCTCCAATATCAAACGGTTCAACAAGCATCTCTTCCAATAGCTTCTTTAGCCCATCGAGGTAATTCTTCTACCTGAATGTCCACCTCTTCACAAACATCCTGGGCTATTGATTTTGGTGCTTCAGATCACACGTCTAGAATCTCTTCATTATTTTCTGATATTCACCATTCTCCTATTTCCAATATCACCATAGCCAGTGGTTCATCTAACCCAATAAAGGATGTTGGTAAAATTTGTCCATCTCCTAACTTGTCCTGATCTTCAGCTTTATATGTTCCATCTTTGTCTTTTAATCTTCTTTCTGTAAGTAAACTCACTAAGCAACTAAATTACTTAATGACATTTTTCCCTGATTCTGTGATTATTCAGGATTAAAAGACAAGGAAGGAGATTGGAGAAAGGCATGAAACACATGGGCTCTATAATTTGGCTGGCTCGTCTTCCTCTTCATCAGCCTATTCTGCATCAGTCTCTCCACTTGAGGTTCATAGTCGCCTTGGTCATCCATCTTTTGATAAGTTGAAAATTATATGATTCCCAATTTGAGTCAACTACAGTCTTTGGAGTGTGAGTCTTCTCAGTTAGGAAAGCACCATCGTGCTTCCTTCAGTCCTAGAGTCAATCATAGGTTTCTAAGTCCTTTTCATTTGGTCTGGGGACCAAGTTGTATTATTTCAAATTTGGGATTTCAGTATTTTGTTACTTTTATTGATAATTTCTCCAAAGTTACATTGGCTTATTTAGTGAAAGATCGTTCTGAATTATTGTTTATCTTGAAATCTTTTTGTGTTGAAATTAAAACCCAATTTGATGTGACTATCAAAATACTTCACAGTGATAATGCCAAAGAATATTTTTCTAAACCATTCATTGATTTTATGTTCTCTTTTGGCATGCTCCACTAGTCTTCTTGTCCTCGCACTCTACAACAAAATGGAGTTAATAAGAGAAAGAACTTACATCTTGTTGAAACGGCCAAGTGTTTGATATTTCATATGAAGGTTCAGAAGAGCTTTTGGGGGGATGCTATTCTCACTGCTTATTACTTAATCACCGATATGCCATCATCGGTTCTCAAGGGTTGTTCTCCTTATTCTGTGTTGTTTCCACAAACATCACCATTTCCACTTTCTCCACGTGTCTTTGGGTATGTTGCTTTTGTCCACCGACTCGATAATAGCACCAACAAACTTGACCCTCGTGCATTTAAGTATGTATTCTTGGGATATTCTAAATTACAGAAAAGGTATCGATGTTATAGCCCGTCTCTCTATCGATACTTTGTATGTGTTGATGTCTCATTCTTTGAAAATACTCCTTTCTTTTCCGATGCGTTATCCTTGTCTGATTTAAATGAGATTCTTTCCCTGCCTATAATTTCTCTTTTTTGCCTTTCTCGTCCTGATTTGCAGATCTATACTAGACGACAGGCAGCTCTAGAGTTCTATCCCTGATGCTTGATTGCTCCATCCTCTCCTATGATGCCTTCAGATCCTGCTCCTGAGCCTACTACCACTGACCTTGATCTTCCTATTGCCATTCGGAAAGGAACACGAGCCTGCACTTCTCACCCTATTTCTAATTTTGTTTCCTATGCCGCATTGTCCCCTTCTTATCATGCCTTGGTCACTTCTTTGTCCACTGTTTCTATACCTAACTCTCTATCTGAAGCAGTATCTCACCCTAGATGGCGTGTTGCCATGAAAAAAGAAATGTCTACTCTTCAAGTCAACGATACTTGGGATTTGGTCGTTCTTCCTCCTGGAAAGTCAACTGTTGGTTGTCGATGGGTGTATAATGTTAAAGTCCATGGTTCAATTGGTCAATTGAAAGCACGACTTGTTGCCAAAGGATATACCCAGATATATGAACTAGATTTTTCAAAGACTTTGTCCCTTGTGGCTAAGATCACCTCTATTCGGCTTCTCATTTCTCTTGCTGCTATGTTTCACTGGTCACTCCACCAATTGGATGTCATAAATGCCTCTTTGCATGGTGATCTTACTAAAAAGGTATACATGGAGCAACCTGTGGGAAAAGATTATAACGGTTATATTCTCATAATTAAGGGATTTCATATTCCATAATTGAGGGATTTGAATTCCTATAATTAAGAGATTTGATTATGAACCAATTTAGTAGTTTTCTTATTTTGTAGCTAAGGGTGAGTGTATATAAACAGCTTTGTAGATCAATGAAATACACAAAAAATTTTTCTATTCAATTCCTTTCTCTTGTCCACATTGTATTAGAGCCTTAAGCTCTTCGGAAATTATTTTGGCCTTCATTGCCAACGAAGGTTTATTTCAGCCTTAATTGCTGCTTAATTAGCATCGCCGGACGATTATCACCGCGGGTCGAGTCTCTAGTCGACAGTGAAACTTCACGTTATCGGTGTTGCTTCAAATAAAGTCATAACCCTCACTGGAATTGACAATGGGCGTCGATTCCTCTTCGATTTAACGATATACAATTCTCATCGACTGTTGTTCGTTGAACGAGATCGATCGCTTCTCATCGGCTTTTGTTCATTGAACGAATCGATCGCTCCAGTCATCGATTGAACCACCAGAACGAAATCGATCGTTGTTCCTTCGTATCAATTCATCGTTGTCTGCTCGTTGATTGATTGAAAGTCACCAAGTTCTGTCAACTGATTGAAGGTCGCCAATTTTGTTTGGTTGCTCGTCGCCAGGTCCTCGCTCGTCGCTGGGTTCCGTTGATTGAAAGTCGCAAGGTTTTGTCTATGTGCTCGTCGCCAGGTTCTCGCTCGATCGCTCGTTGAAGGGGAACCCTAACTGTTTTTTTTTCGGCTGTTGAAGCAGAACCCTAGCCGAATTTACAGTATATATTGAATTGGAACTGTTTTTTTTTTTCTCTCTCTCGTCGGTCACTGTGGGTCATACCCAGATCACAACCAATCTCCAACTTAGTTTTTCTTTAGTGGCGTAACTTGTCTGATATTTCACTATTATGTCAGAAACAAAAGAGATTGCCGCTGCTACGCATTCTTTTGTCCAGACCGGAGAATTACAACCGATCCAAGTTGCATATTGGTTAAATAGAAAGAATTATTTAAAACGGTCCCAACTTATTCGAACCTTTCTGAAAGGCAAGGGTAAAATAAGTCATCTTACGGGATCAGGGCGAAAGCCAGATGATCCTAAATTTGAAACCTGGGACGAGGAAGATTCGATGATTATGGCATGGTTGTGGAATTCTATGACTCCTGAAATAAGTGATACCTGTATGTTTCTGGCCACAACAAAGGATATTTGGGAAGCTATTCAACAAACATATTCAAAGGCTAGAGATGCAGCACAGGTGTATGAAATCAAAGTCAAGACTGCAGCAACAAAACAGGGAAACAAATCTGTCACGGAGTATGTTAATTTGCTGAAAAACTTGTGGCAAGCGCTTGATCATTACCGATGTATTGAGACGAAGTGCCCTGAGGATGCAGTAGTTCTCAAAAACTACATTGAGAAAGACCGAGTATATGACTTCGTTGCCGGACTTAACGTTGAATTCGATCAAGTCAGAATTCAAATACTTGGTAAGGATGAAGTTCCCTCTTTGAACGAAGTTATTTCTATCGTTCGCGCAGAAGAAAACAGGAGGGGAGTCATGCTTCAATCTCAGACCTTAGAAGGCTCGGCTATGGTAGCTAGCGGAAGGAAACCCAAAGCAAGTTTGGAGCAATCAAGAGCCTCAGAGAATGGAAGAGCAGATCTATCAATGAATCCAAATCGGGACAATAAGGATAGTTTGTAGTGTACCCACTGCAAGAAACTAAGACACACTCGAGAGACGTGTTGGAAGCTTCATGGCAAACCCCCTAGTAAAGAGTGGGGAAACAGAGGAGGGCAGAAGAAAAGTAATGGGCAGGCAAACATGACCACAGTGCAGCAAAGTGAAACAAAGACTCAAGAACAAGTAGATTTTAATCGGGAGGAGATTGAGAAATTGAAAGCTTTACTTGGAACTCTTGAAAAATCTCCAGGTACCTGCTCTCTAGCACATTCAGGTAAGCTTCCTATTTCCATTGGATTACATGTCTTGGATAAAACTTTTACTAATTCTTAGGTCATAGACTCAGGGGCCACTGATCACATGACTAACTCCTCACAAAAATTCCGCACATATAACCCTTGTCCGAGCAATCGGAAAATTGCCACAGCAGATGGTTCATTAATCACAGTAGCAGGTCTAGGAGATGTTCAAGTCAATGACTCAATTGTCCTAAAAAATGTTCTCCATGTTCCTAAGCTATCCACTAATCTTATTTCCATACAAAAACTTGCTCAAGATTTGTGTTGCAGTGTCATTTTTGACTCCACTTATTGTACATTTCAGGACCGGGATTCGGGGAAGACGATTGGACTTGCTAAGAAAAGGGACGGACTTTACTAGCTTGAGATGCCAAGCAATCCAAAGGGCAACAAAAGTAAATCTTCCCTATCATTTATTTTTGAGCATTGCTTATCTAATAAAGAAAAGGTTTGGTTGTATCATCGTAGACTAGGACACCCATCGCTCATGACTCTTAAAGTCTTATTTCCTTCTTTATGTAAGGGGTTAGAGATTGAGAATTTTAAGTGTGATATGTGTAAGTTTGCGAAACACAAACGTGTACCTTTTCCTATTAGCAATAAAAGAAGTTCAATTCATTTTTACCTTATTCACAGTGATATTTGGGGACCTTCTCCTATTCCTAATATTTCTGGTGCACGATGGTTTGTGATATTCATTGATGATTGTACTAGTCTCTTGGATTTTTCTACTCAAGAACAAGTCTAATGTGAGTTTCGTTTTCCCAAATTTTCATGTCATGATACAAAATCAATTTTGGTGTCAAAATTAAACGATTTCATTCTGACAATGCAAGGGATTATTTTAACCAAACCTTGAGTTTATTTTTTCAAAGGGAAGGGATAATTCATGAGTCCTCATGTGTCAGCACTCCACAACAGAATGGAGTTGCTGAAAGAAAAAGTGGTCATCTTCTGGATACAACCCGAGCTTTTCTATTTCAGAACAATGTGCCTAAGTCTTATTGGGGGGAAGCAGTTCTTACATCTGTCTATCTCATAAATAGGTTACCTTCTAAAGTCTTGAATTTTCAGAGTCCCATAGAACTTCTTTCAAAATTCTATCATGACTTGCGTGTTTCCAACCATCTC
>JAVXUM010141326.1:0-17651 GCA_035590655.1 Pouteria glomerata | reverse complement strand
TTTTTTTTTTTTTTTTTTTATCTTTTCTCAATTATTTGTACCGATTTATTTATTTTTTTAATTTTAAAAAAAGAATTATACTTCTGCTATACGAGTAAACCCGTATCCGCTACCCAAGAGTGCACTCTGGGTGAAACTCGCTCCTGTGGCCCTAGCCGACAAAAAACCACGGGAAGGTAAACCAGCCTAGGCAAGTTCTGGCTGACCGGCTCGATCAAGTGGAGGCCAATAAGACCCCGCAAAGCGGTAACCTACCCCCCGAAAGGGAGTCGAACTCGGGATCTCAAGAGGTCCAAGCCCTTAAGCGCACCTGACCGATCACCCAACCACCCCGAAGGGGTAAAAAAAAAGAAAAAAATTATACTTGAATGCATGTGAAGTATGCACCAGTATTTCATCAAGTATACTGTACTATATTTGCCAACAAGGTGGTTTGGTGAAGTCTCGTTGGATTGTTTTTTTCTTAAGCTCTCCTTATCAAATTGTTAATGATTCAAGTCCAAGTTCGGTATATATCGAATCATGAATTGAGTAATCTGGTGAAGTCTTATCAAACAATATAATAAATTAAATTAATTATTCGATTCAACCCAGTCGATTAAGTTCAGTATGTATATTATTTTATTATTTTTTTTATAAATTAAAATTGTCATCAATTTATTATAGTTCTTAAGCCGACGAGGAAATCAAAAGATACACGACTGAGTCCTCACGTATACCTCTGGATAAGCCACAAAATTCAAATTTGTGCCGTCTTATGTGAAAAGTAAATCCACTAGCCAACGCAGTTGGCCCAGGGGACTGAGGTCAGCATGTGTATTGAGAAGCCTTGGAGTGGTGCAACGTCTACGATTGGCACACGTGACAAGCTCATGTCATGGGGCAGCATCAACCAGCCTGGTTGTATTTTGTGCGGCTAGGAATATGATAAAGATTGGTTTTTTGGGGGGGGGTGGGGTTTAATGTTAATTATTAATTAATTATAAAAAATTAGATTTTTTTTTGGTGTATTTAGAAAAAGAAAAAAATTAATTTTTTAGTAGTTAGTTTTCTAACTTTTAATTAATTTGATAGTTTTATCTTTCATAGTTTAAAATAAATTTAAAATGTAAGAGGATAAATTTAGTTATTTAAAAAAAAAACAAAAAAATTAAGTAACTGATAGTTGAATAACTGAAAGAATAGTAAACAGAGCCTAAGGTTTAGTTTGAAAAGTCTAACCCAGCTTTTAATTATTTAATTTCTTTTTAAAATAATTAAATTTATATTTTTATATTTTAAACTGTTTTTAAACCGTAAATGATAAAAATGTTAAGTTCACAAAAAGAATTACCTTTTTAGTCATTAGTTTTTTCATCCCTTCACTAAAAAAAAAAAAAAAAGGTTATTTCCAAAGTAAGCGTAAACCATCCGTTTCTCCAGCACACCTTCTCAAGGACAGCGTGAGTCTTCGGCAGCCCCATTCTATTTTCTTGCGATTCTTCCGCAGCTCTCAACTTTTTTCCAACTAGGGGCAGCGCTACTCAAGGTAAGGGGGTAACCCCTAATTTTGAATTTAAAATTTTTAAAATACACTTAATATTTTCATTTTATTAAAAAATTAAATTAATTTAAAATTTAGGTATTTTGACCTTATTAAAAAACTAATTAGAATTTTTTAATAATTATAATTAATTATTAAATACTATCTGTATTTAATATTGGCGATAATCTATATTAATTTTTTGTGCAATCCTGACGATCCATCCTCATACGCATTATTCCTAGAGAAACATGAAAACTCCTCCCTCAAATCCTGGACGATCCTTAACGCACAGTTCTTCACCCTGCAAGAACCCCTATTTGTCGATCAAGAGACAACACCGGAATGCCAAGAAATCTAAGAATACACAGAGGGCTGTACACTACGGAGAGTGGATGGATGTACAAGACGACACTATCTGGAAGACGAGAAGAAGATACGGGATCTTCGATAACTTCTTGACCAACAAGACGAAGATTGTGTGGATGAAAGCGCACACAACCATTAACCCCGGCTGCTACAACCTTCGCATACTGATGAACTACGAGATCCGATGAACACTGGCGATAAAAACATTTTCGCTGACCTACCAAATCTGGCTCTCTAGGAATGTAGTCAACAGCTCATCTCTAGAATACCTATCCAGGAACTTGAACCACCATTTCCATCTTTCTTTCAAGAGTTATGGGGCAATTTCCCCGATCATTGTAGTTAAATCTCTCCAAATTTTATTTAATTTAATTCCCTGGATACATGATTGGACATGTCCAAAACAATATGTAACTTTCTATGAATAATATAATTATTTAAATTGCGGTTGTCAATTTTCAAATCATTTCGTTATACATATCTCGTAAATAATCTTATTTAATTATAAATATAATTAAAAAATTAAAGTAGAAAATTTCTCCTATTAATATCTTATTTCACATGACCAATTAACAAATACAATAATGTATTTAACTTTATTTATTAGCATATCCATTCCCGCCAGCGAGGGCACTACACAATTTCCAAACAAGCAACACCTATACAGTATTTGTTTTACCGGTGGTCGGCACAACAACCTCACTTTTGCGAACCACATCTGTCGATTGCATCCCAACCGACTGACTAGCCGCATTCAACACGGCGTATATCCTCTTCTTTTCACCCATCAACGTGTTCACATGATCTATAACTCCTTCCGCTGATGTTATAACTGTGAAACCAGTCAATCGCTGTAAAAACGACTTTAAACCGTATCTCTTCTAGATAAAATATAGCGCCACTTCGTCCGCAAAATCTATAACAAATTATCAAACTAAACCCATCCAACGATTTAAGTCTCTTTAATTTTAGATACACGATTTACAGATTATCGCATCCTGAGTATTAAATCGTGTATTTAATACTGGCATATTAAATAAAATCATTGACCAACAAGACGAAGATTGTGTGGATGAGAGCGCACACAACCATCAACCCCGGCTGTTACAACCTCCGCATACTGATGAACTACGAGATCCGACGAGCAATGGCGATTAAGACATTTTCGCTGACCTACAGGATCTGGCTCTTTGGGAATGTAGTTAACAGCCTATCTCCGTAATACCTATCCAGGAACTTGAACCACTGTCTCAATCTTTCTTTCAAGAGCTATAGGGTAATTTCCCCGATCATTATAGTTAAATCTCTCCAAATGTTATTTAATTTAATTCCCTGGATATACGATTGGACGTGTCTAAAACAATATGTAACCTTCTATGAATAATATGATTATTTAAATTGCGGTTGTCAATTTTTAAATCATTTCGTTATGCATATCTCGTAAATAATCTTATTTAATTATAAATATAATTAAAAAATTAAAGTGAAAAATTTCTCCTGTTAATATTTTATTTTACACAACCAATTAACAAATACAATAACGTATTTAACTTTTTTTTTATTAGCATATCCATTCCCACCAGCGAAGGCGCTACACAACTTCCAAACAAGCAACACCTATACAGTATTTGTTTTACCGGTCTTGTGCCGACTGGACCTCACTTTCGCGAACCACATTCGTCGATCGCATCCCAATCGACTGACTAGCCATGTTCAACGTGGCATATATCCTCTGCTCTTCACCCGTCAATGTGTTCACACGATCTATAACTTCTTCCGTTGATGTTATAACCGCGAAACCAGTCAATCGCTGTAAAAACGACTTTAAACCGTATCTCTTACAGATAAAATATAGCACCACTTCGTCCGCGAAATCCATAACAGATTATCAAACTAAATCCACCAGTTATGTAGCGACAAAGACGGCCAGTATAACCTCTGTCTGTATTAAAAACACCGAATCAAGCAAAACGACACAGTCTTGTACGCATTAGCCTGCGTAGAAGAGTTCATTTTAACTGTGAATATCTACCATACGTTTGTCACGTAATCCGTTGTGTATCGAACGGCCAACACGATTTGAAATAAATCTTTGACACGAATTATACTATCAAATCAGCCACTGTGTTGATCGCCACTGTGCACTTATGCAGCAGGGTAGTGTTACCACACGGAACAACAGTATCGGCTGAGATGTAATCTCAGCCGTTCACGTGGCAATAGAAGAGAGGACGGGAGCGGCCCTGTAATATTAAGGGCCGCTCCCCGGTAGTATAAGTATTGTACCACTCTAACCATTAGGGCATAGAGTTTTGCCCGGTGAGGATTGTTCTGTGCTTACGTCAACATAGGGCAAGTAAAAATATTTCCAAAAAATACCCTATCAGTCAGGTAAATTCCGTGTTATTGCAAAACATATTTTCATTATATACCCCAAATGTCCACTTCTAAAGATTATATCCTCTAAACTTTACTTTCATTATTTACGTCTAAACCCCCATTATTCATCCGAGTGTCATCCGAGTCCCACGAAATGGCGAACCCCATTTACACTGCCTCATACAGTTTCCATACAAATTTCATACCGAAAATTATCGATTCTTTGACCTTTCACACCCCCTATAACTCCAGTTCCTTTCATCCAAACGTCATCGGTGCCCGTAACGCCGCCGACGTACGCGATTACATATCCAAATACGGCGATTACGTAGACCACGTCGTCTTCGTCGAACAAAGAACAAACCAACACAACTTTGCCAACAAAGCATATGCAGAAGGTTACATAACGATTTAAGTCTAATGTGTACAAGACTATGTCGTTTTGCTTGATTCGGTGTTTCTAATATAGATAGAGGTTATGCTGGCCGTCTCTGTCGTTATATAACTGGTGGGTGTAGTTTGATAATCTGTTATGGATTTCGTGGACAAAGTGGCGTTATATTTTATTTGGAAGAGATACGGTTTAAAGTCGCTTTCACAGTGATTGACTAGTTTCACGGTTATAACATCAGCGGAAGGAGTTATAGATCATATGAACACATTGACGGGTGAAGAGGAGAGGATATACGCTGCGTTGAACGCGGCTAGTCAGTTGGTTGGGATGTGATCAACGGATGTGGTTCGCAAAAGCCAGTCGGCACAAGACCGGTAAAACAAATACTGTATAGCTGTTGCTTGTTTGGAAGTTGTGTAGCGCCCTCGCTGGCCGGAATGGATATACTAATAAAAAAAGTTAAATACGTTATTGTATTTGTTGATTGGTCGTGTGAAATAAGATATTAATAGGAGAAATTTTTCACTTTAATTTTTTAATTATATTTATAATTAAATAAGATTATTTACGAGATATGCATAACGAAATGATTTAAAAATTGACAACGGCAATTTAAATAATCATATTATTCATAGAAGGTTACATATTGTTCTGGACATGTCCAATCGTGTATCCAGGGAATTAAATTAAATAAAATTTAGAGGGATTTAACTACAATGATCAGAGAAATTGCCCCATAACTCTTGAAAGAAAGATGGAGACGGTGGTTCAAGTTCCTAAATAGGTATTCCGGAGATGAGCTGTTGACTACATTCCCAGAGAGTCAGATCCAGTAGGTCAGCAAAAATGTCTTTATCGCTAGTGCTCGTCGGATCTCGTAGTTCATCAGTATGCGGAGGTTGTAGCAGCCGGGGTTGATGGTTGTGTGTGCTCTTGTCCACACAATCTTCGTCTTGTTGGTCAAGAAGTCGTAGAAGATCTCGTATTTTATTCTCGTCTTCCAGACAGTGTCGTCTTGTACATCCGTCCACTCTCCATAATGTACAGCCACACGTGAACTCAATCTCTGTCCTCTGTGTCTTCTTAGACTTCTTGGCATCCCGGTGTTGTCTCTTGATCGACAAATAGGGATTCCTACAGGGTGAAGGACTGTGCGTTAAGGATCATCCGGGACTTGAGGGAGGAGTTTTCATGTTTCTCTAGGAATGATGCGTATAAGGATGGGTCGCCAGGGTTGCACAAAATTATGGTTGGAACTTCATCTTTTATCATGCGGGGTTTGGCATATTTACAGTTACTCTTCCAGTCTCTCTGCGCCCCGATGAATTGCCTCCAGTGTTTTAAAAATTTGGGCTCGACGTCATCAATGATATTATATAGGGCGTTGTCATCGTGGTCCTTTACGTCCACGTGTCCTAAGTAATAATTATGGTGGTCTAGGGATCTTGCCCAGAAAGTCTTACCCTATCTGGACGGGCCTTCTAAAGTTAAAAAGATGGGCCGCGAGGATATTGTCTGCCTGTTCGTTAACGATTTAGATGCATGATTTAAGTCTCTTTAATTTTAAATACACGATTTACAATCTTCGTCTTATTAGTCAATAATCTAAAGTAATGCAGCCGTGTTCGCGGCCTGCAATTAGACTCCTCCGCAGTAATTAAATAATCAATTACCGGCGACGATTCAATTCTGATCGTTGATCAACTTCCACATCCCAGTCAAGATGTTGACAATTGGATATACAACTTTTATTGTTTATTTTTCCAAAATACCCTTCAAATTGTTCTTACAACTTTTTCATTAATAAGGACACAATAGGTAATTTCATCCTCCTTTAGCCAATAACACGTTGACGCGTGTAAGCGTCAGCCAATCATGGCGTGCCACGTGGCAGTCTTAAGCGTCCCTGCAATATTAAGGGGACGCTTAGGAATGACACGTGTCCATTTAGGGTTTGGGTATACGAAATGTTACGTACTACCCATTATATAATCTTATCCAAAACTCATACCAGCAGTACCAATTGGGCATAGAGTTTTATTCGCCCTATGTTGACGTAAGCACAGAACAATCCTCACCGGGCAAAACATACGTCGTTTTGGATAAATTCCCGCATTATATAATAGGTAACGCTACGATCTGACTGTTACCATACTTTATATCTGATGTACCTTCTTAATCCATATTCAAATTATTCAACCAAATTAATATTTTCATATTACTTTGCATAATTATTATATTTACGTTAACCCGTCTATTACTTTACATATTTTTCAACTACTTCCTTTGTAGAACCTTAACAACTACGACGTCTGATACGTTGTTCATACCGCAGTGGTCAATTGCCCATGGGGCCACAGACCAACGATACTGGTCTGATATCGATTACCCCCATTGGTCTCCGCGATCTGTCTTGTGACTAATTACCTTCACGCTGTGCTTACCATGGATGATAGAGGAATAATATAGGAAGCTGTATGCGTAGACGAGACAAATGTAGATACTGGTATAATATCCGCAATCGTCAGTCTGCGACCAACGGTAATTAAAATAAAAGACTTGGGTTTATTTTCAGTCGGAATTCCTAGCTTATTTTCTGTGAAAAGCCTACAGATCGACAAGTGCATCATAAAGTACATCCCACAATGTATCTCTTTAATTTTACTCGCCCTATGCTGATGTAAGCACAGAACGATCCTCACCGGGCAAAACTCTATGCCCTAATGGTTAGAGTGGTACCATACTTATACTACCGGGGAGTGGCCCTTAATATTATAAGGTCGTTCCCGTCCTTTCTTCTACTGCCACGTGGACGGTTGAGATGTAATCTCAGCCGATACTGTTGTTCCGTGTGGTAACAGTACCCTGCCGCATAAGTGCATAGTGGCGATCAACACAGTTGCTAACACGATAGTTTAATCCGTTGCCAGACACATAGTCTTTTCTATGGCCACGCGGATGGCTAAGATTACATCTCAGCCAATACTATTGTTTCGTGTGGTAACATTACCCTGTCGCATAAGTACACAGTGGCGATCAACACAATAGCTGATTTGATACTGTAATATGTGTCAAAGATTGATTTTAAATCGTGTTAGCCATTTGATACACGACGGTTTACGTGACAAACGTATGGTGGATATTCACAGTTGAAATGAACTCTTCTACGCAGGCTAACAGTGTCGACCTGCAGTAATGCACAGTTGCGTACAAGACTGTGTCGTTTTGCTTGATTTGGTGTTTCTAATACAGACAGAAGTTATGCTGGCCGTCTCTGTCGCTATATAACTGGTGGGTTTAGTTTGATAATCTATTATGGATTTCGCGGACAAAGTGGCACTATATTTTATCTGGAAGAAATACGGTTTAAAGTCGTTTTTACAGTGATTGACTGGTTTTGCAGTTATAACATCAGCGGAAGGAGTTATAGATCATGTGAACACATTGACGGGTGAAAAGGAGAGGAAATATGCCGCGTTGAACGCGGCTAGTCAGTTGGTTGGGATGTGATCAACGGATATGGTTCGCGAAAGTGAGGTTGTTGTGCCGACTGGTCGGAACAAGACGGGTAAAACAAATACTATATAGCTATTGCTTGTTTGGAAGTTGTGTAGCTCTCTCACTCGCCGGAATGGATATGCTAATAAAAAAAAAGTTAAATACGTTATTGTATTTGTTGATTGGTCGTGTGAAATAAGATATTAACAGGAGAAATTTTTCACTTTAATTTTTTAATTATATTTATAATTAAATAAGATTATTTACGAGATATGCATAACGAAATGATTTGAAAATTGACAATGACAATTTATATAATCATATTATTCATAGAAGGTTACATATTGTTCTGGACACGTCCAATCGTGTATCCAGGGAATTAAATTAAATAAAATTTGAAGGGATTTAACTACAATGATCGGGGAAATTGCCCCATAGCTCTTGAAAGAAAGATGGAAACGGTGGTTCAAGTTCCTGGATAGGTATTCCAGAGATGGACTGTTGACTACATTTCCAGAGAGTCAGATCCGATAGGTCAGTGAAATGTCTTTATCGCCAGTGCTCGTCGAATCTCGTAGTTCATCAGTATGCAGAGGTTGTAGAAGCCGGGGTTGATGGTTGTGTGCGCTCTCATCCACACAATCTTCGTCTTGTTGGTCGAGGTGTCGTAGAAGATCCCGTATCTTATTCTCGTCTTCCAGATGGTGTCGTCTTGTACATCTGTCCACTCTCCATAGTGTACAGCCACACGTGAAGTCAATCTCTGTCCCTGTGTCTTCTTGGACTTCTTAGCATCCCGGTGTTATCTCTTGATCGACAAATAGGGGTTCCTGCAGGGTGAAGAACTGTGCGTTAAGGATCGTCCAGGACTTGAGGAAGGAGTTTTCATGTTTCTCTAGGAATGATGCGTATGAGGATGGGTCACCAGGGTTACACAAAATTATGGCTGGAATTCCACCTTTTATCATACGGGGTTTGGCATATTTACAGTTACTCTTCCAGTCTCTCTGGGCCCCGATGAATTGCCTCCAGTGTTTTAAAAATTTGGGCTCGACGTCATCAATGATATTATACAGGGTGTTGTCATCGTGGTCTTTTAGGTCCACGTGTCCCAAGGAATAATTATGGTGGCCTAGGGATCTTGCCCAGTAAGTCTTACCCCCATCTGGACGGGCCTTCTGAAATTAAAAAGATGGGCCGTGAGGTCTTTGAGCCTTGTCTCGGACATTGTCCGAGACCTATTCAGACAGATCCACGGGTACATTATTAAAAACGGGCAAATCATTTACATAAGTTTCAGGTTTCTTTTGAAAAATTCATCCCAAGTTGGAAACTAACTTATCGTAATTGGCAACTTACCCATTTGCATATTCCTTTCTTATTATGGTAAGCGCAGCGTTGAGCTCTCCTATTTCCAGAGGTTCTGCGTAAGCTCTGTTGGCAGAGTTGTGTTGGTTTGTTCTTTGTTTGACGAAGACGCCGTGGTCTACGTAATCGCCGTATTTGGATATGTAATCGCCGACGTCGGCAGTGTTACGGGCACCGACGACGTTCGGATGGAAAGAACTGAAGTTATGGGAGTGTGAAAGGTCAAGGAATCGACAATTTTCGGTACGAAATTTGTATGGAAATTGTATGAGGCAGTGTAAATAGGGTTCGCCATTTTCGTGGGACTCGGATGACACTCAGACGAATAATGGGGGTTTAGACATAAATAATGAAAGTAAAGTTTGGAGGACATAATCTTTAGGAAGTGGACATTTGAGGTATATAATGAAAATATTTTTTGCGGTAGCACAGAATTTACCTGGCGGACGGGACATTTTTTGAAAATATTTTTACTCGCCCTATGCTGACGTAAGCATAGAATGATCCATATTTAAATAGTTTAATCCAAATAGGGTGTCTCAGAGTTATCGTTTTTTTATTTTGCGACGCATCCATATTGATATGCCGACTATAAACGAAGATAGAGGCAGTGAGACGCGGATGAAGTTTAATCAGTTCATTCACACTGGACGTTCTGAACTTGTGTGCTGGTTTAAGGATTCATTGATTCAAGACGGTAGTTATTTGAATATACACAGCGATACGATATTGATGTGTCTTGTGTGGGAGTGTAAGAGCCCGAGTAAATTGAAATATCATGTAAATATGAAAATAAAATATTTTTATTGAAATAAAAATAACATTTATGTTTACGGGTACATGTTGAGCGTCTATGCCTTTTGTTTTTGGGCCCTATCATGCTCCTGCATATCCAATATAGTTTGGGCCGTCGAGTGAGTTGTGGTCTTTATGATATTGGATAACATGTCGGCGTCTCTACGGGCTTGTGCATTGATGTTGGATCCAACTTGACTTATCGAGTCTTCGGGCTTGATTTTGGGGCATGGGCCTAATTCGCTTTTAGATGGTAAGACCCAATTGGATTTGGGCCTGTCGTCAATTTTAGATGTACTGGATCTTGCATCCAATAAGTTGCATCTTGACAACTGTTAAGGCCTAATTGCTGCATATAGAATGTTGGCAGATTAGGCTGTACACGGTATTGTTCGGGACAGTGCCGCAGGTTTAAGAGTTGGTGTTGCGTGCCATACTTTGACGTGATCTGTGTTGAACGAGTTGGAATGTACTTGTATTGATGGAAGACGTATTGTTATCTCTTTGTGAAAATATCGTTTTTTGAAACTGAGGAATGCTTTCAATTTGCAATACGCCACTCCTTGACGTAGATTGGTTCTACTTATGCGGTATACGGCTTCCCATAGACACTTCATGTGCTTTGGTGTGTATGAGCTACCATAGTATGTGATGGTTACGAGACAGAGAATGGGAAAAGCAAATGTAGCTTGTATTTGGTCGTCTCCGTGTACTCTGTTGTCCCGTATTTCTATGTCGACCTGACCCTTTATGGTTATTGGACATTGCGAGTTTACAAGAATTAAACTTAAATATTTTTGTGAAATAAAGTGTTTTCTTTCAGTTAATTATTAAATATTTTTGTAAATAATATTAAAAAATATAACATATAACGTAATAAATTCTATAAACAATAAAAACTTAATAATAATTTTTTTTAGTAATAAAAAATATCGCTAATAAATCTCAAAATTGCTAAAAAAATCAGCTACCCATTAAATTGTGAAAAATAAAATAATTGGTAGTTTTATTTTTTTCTAAAAATAACATTGTTTACTTCTATTCTTAACTCTAACATAATTTATTGTTCTTGCTCGATACCCTATTCTTAGGGACTTGGTGCCCAATGTTCCTTTAGTGAAACTCAGTGATTCGTCCCAGTTTCCAAGCATTTTCCCGACAACTAACTGTGCTATAAGTTTCATATGAGCAATCTAAGCAGTTGCCTAACCAACTTCACTTCCATGTAACCAATCTTAGTGATCGTTTTTAACAGAATCATCGGACAACTATCACCGTTCTTGGCATCCGTTGCCTTTCTCTGAACGCCTCTTAGAGCTTCAGAATAAGACCCTTGTCTCCAAGTATTCAGAGGAATTTTGATCTATTTCTTCATTCCTACGATGCGATATGGCTTCGTCTTTGGCTTCGCTTGGCAAACTGGCACTGTAGCAGCTGCCAGCTATCAATTTGTCACTGTAGTAGCTAAACCATTCTGAATGGAAGAGTACCAATATACCCCTTATTTGGCAAACATCTTCACCACGAAACCCTAGCAGTTAGCATGTTCGGCTCTCGGTGCCCCAAATCAAACGACCTGCTTCGTCTTTTTCCTTTCATCGCTTTATGAAAAAATCAATCAACATGGTTCGACCTTTCCCCTCAAATTGGAATAACTGGACCCACTATTTATCATCCATTGAAAAGTCTGAGAGCTTCGCAAAAAAACGAGGTTCTTCTCTCTTTCTCTCTCTCTCTATATATATACATACTACTATTCAAACACCGGAGTTAGGGTTTTTTTTTACATACTGCTATATATAAATGTCTTTCATGGAAACATTGCTAACATATTGATGAAAAGCATGGATTGCACTGGCATCTGCTAACCGCATGTTTGGGCTAGTACACCCCTGTACATCCAGACTCGAGCTTATTTCTAAAAATTTGGAAGGCCTCTTTAACACTATCAACACCAGAGACTTGAGGAACATCCTCTTGTTCGTGGTTTTAGTATATAAGATCCAAAATATTTGTCCGTGATTTGTTGGCAACGTGTCTTGTGCTCTTTCCACTTTAGGCGTGCTTGAATGCTTATTACGCGCAGGATGACCTGTTGGAGTGCTTTTAGGGTGCTGCCATGAAACTGACAGAGGCTTAACTTGGCCTGGGTAGTGTGAGTTGGTCTTAAGTAGCTTCCATTACTTCACGTTGTCGAAGACATGGATTAGGGATTTTGTGGGCTGCTATTTGGAATTGGGTTTTTAGACCCGTTATGAGTTGTGCTGCATGTGTTTGAAGAAATGCCTCAAAAAAACATCTTGATTCCCATTTACCCTTTTGTTACTTCAAACTTACTTGGGGCTCGTCCTCTTGACATTTATTGATCATTTAGGCCTCCAATTACTGGATTTTATCCTCGAAATTGTAAAACCAACAGGAAACACTTACAAGTAAGATAATACACTAAAATTGAGACTCAACTGATATTATTTATACAATTAGCGTGCATAAACAGTAAAAAAAATATACAACATTGTGTGCTAATAAAGAAACTTGTCTTACGTGTTGAGTCTGCACTGAATGGCACACCAAAAGATAAAGGATTGCGTTGGAATATGATGCTGGAAGTGCCTCATCACTTTCAAGCAATGGACTACAGGCTGTGTTATCCTAGAAGTGTTCCATGCCTAGTGATTTGAAATTTCACCATTGTTTAGTGTTGCTAAGAAATCTGATCCTACCTTGATGGATTTGGTTTCATCTTTGATGGAATGCTATTCTTAGGTTCTCTTGATTATTATCCCCCGAGTGGTGCCAGTCACCTGATTATTTCTCCACCACCACCACCTACACTAAATACATTTTAACAATAACAATTCAAACAATAATAATAGGAATGTCCTTTCTTAGAAGGTTTTACGAACCTAGTAGGTGTGCAAATAAATAGAGAAGTATGTGTGCAAATAAATAGAGATTGCCGACCAAGCAAGTGTTATGAGTGACAAATCCAAAAAGCTTCCAATATTTTCATCTGACCAGACATTTTTAAACCAATAAACGCAGTCAAACGGAACAAAAATCAGATTAAAAACGGAAATACCCAAAGAATATAATAGAGTTTGTTTATGGTAGGAAAATGAAAATCTTGTTTCCCTACCACTTTACTTATGGCCTTCACCACCACCAATTTTGATTTTCCTGTAGACCCATTATATAAATAAAACTAGCAATAGAACAAGGTGCAACGAACATGAAAATTGACGTACGAATATTGGGTGGAGAAGGAAACCACTGGATTCCAAAAGTTGGTAATCTGGTTGGGAAAAGAAAATCGACATGCCCTTCTTTGATGATGTTGCAACTTTCATTTTTTTGGGAGCTTTTACCTCTCATAGAGATTGGTATGTCAGAATTCAACTGGGTTTTATAGAACATAAAAGGTACAATTTTACAGGAGTAGCTTCTTATGCACTTTTAATTCCTCATACTTTATACATGCCTATTATACACACACTTGTCTACATTATTTTGGGTAGGGGGACTTTAAAGCCTTCATCCCTTTTTCAAAACCTTGGCTTCACAAGTTGATGGAGACAAAAAAAGAATGAGACAATTCAGGAGAAGACTTGGCAGAGAAATCCCATGACCGACACGATGAAAATTAAACAAAACAAATTGGCCACCGAAAGGGCAAGGTGGATAAAAATTCAAAAGATTCTACTTGACTTCACATATTTTTTAGTACAATGCTCAAAACTCCATTATCCTTGGCTTGGTTGTTGAACCAAAAAATAAATTTTTTTTAGAGTTTTTTTTAATTATTTTACTAAATTTGAATTTTCTTTTATTTGGTGATTTTTAATAGTTATTTGCATTGATTCACGTATAGCTTAAAAAAATCTATTTTTTATATATAAGTGAATTTTTCTATTTAGAAATATTCTATTATGAGGGGCATATGTTCTTCTTTTTAGCTCCTTCATTGGTTTAGTGTCACCACCTATATGGCCATGTCATATCCTTAATTGTCCATTTTATTTGTTTATAGTAAATATATATATATATATTTATATTCTCAAAATATTATCCAAATATTAGGGATGTGACACCGTTAGACCGAGAAATAAATTATATTTTAAAATTTTTATTCTTAAAATAATAAACTCATATTTAAATCCAATGAATTACGATAAAACTTTCATTTATTTATCTATCGCTTAATTTATTCCCTTCATTCTCCTGTTCCACTCCCAAATGTGAGTAAAGACGGATATTTCTCTAATACTTTACCACCAGATTATATGCCTTCCCACTTAATTTATGTGTTACGACTATGTGGCATGAGGATGAATGGTGTTCATCAAACTGCAAGTGTCTGTGTTGGATTAATTTAAGGTTTTTTCTTTTTATTAACGACAATAGTTTTCTGTATCATTTCCATCATAGACAAAGATACGTCATCATGTCTACACGTAGTGCTTCGACTACATTTCCTTGGCCACCAATTATGTGTCAATGTGGACACGGGTATTGCATAATAAAAATCTCCCGATCTCAAAACAATCTTGGGCGAGCATACTATGCATATCCTTGGCCTCTGGTAATTTCACATGCATAGTGGTACTGTGTTTACTACTTTCATATTCTCGTGCCCACGTTAGAAAGTCAACTATTTATGTCTTGTTAACGTCGCTCCCAGCCTTGTCACAATTGGAATGGCTGGTGTGATCAACTAGGAAGACAAGATGCAGCATATGGAATGTATACTACAACTGCCTCAAGCATGGATGACCAGATTGAAATTATACCCAAGCTAGTTGCTGATGTCCAAAAAATTCAAGAGACATTGCGCTGCGTGAAACTAATATTATGTGTCCTATGTGTTCTCATTGTCATTTTGTTGTTTCGCCCTTGAACATAGGTCCATTAGTTGTAACCCCTCTTTTCCTATTGCTGTTGTACTATATGGCCGCTAGATACTAATCGTCTTGTTTATGTTTTGTGTCCAAATTGGTATATTTGGGCCTTATTTTGTAACTAAGATAGTTAATTAAATTACTATGAATCATATTTGACTAGATTTAATTCATTTTACAAAATGTATAGAACTAACTACTTTGTTAATATTCATTGTATAATTAAGATGAAAGCGTATTATCACCCAGTTGCAATTCGATGAAAAGTAAAATTTGGGACAACAAAAAATAATAGGAACTAACCAAAGACAACAAAGGTTGTGTTACCGAATAGACCGTTGCTGTTTTATAATTTTTACTTCTGTTACGATAATAATTTTTATATCTCTCGTTCTGATCTTTATTGATGTTATATAGTTTGCTAAGCATATGAATATTGAAATTCACTACTTTTAACAAATTCAATATGTTTCCTAATCTAGTAACGCAAGGGTGGATGATGCGATCCCTTCTTCTACACCGACATCCACACCCTCACCAGCACCTCACCTCTATAGTCTTGGCAATACTGACACATCTCGGCCCCGGCAATTCCCACATAAGAAATTCCAATATTGGAAGCCCTATCTTGGTGTTACAGAGACCAGCCCCGCATGCTGGAACTCTGAACATACCCAATATTTCCTACAAATAGTCGTTTTAGAATTTCATGCTGGAAATAAAAACATCTATGGTTGTCCAACAAATTGCGGGTATTCCAATTTGATGCAACAGTTCTACAACATAACTGGCATCTACTATAGCAAAAAACAGATGAAAAATAAATTCGACGCATTAAAGCGAGAGTGGGCTACGTGGATTTACATCTAAAAGTCAAATAGCACGTACACTGGGATGGGTTGGGATATTGAGAAAGGAACATGGGATGCTCCTGATCATTGGTGGAAGCAAATGGCAAAGGTGAGCTACTATTTAAACACATTCTTATTATTTCATTATATAAGTTGCCAATCAAAACTTATCTACCCACTTTTTATGTTTTTTAAGCAGACTGGCAATTAGGACGTGCTTAAATTCAGGAACAAGGGTTTGGAGAATCCAGATTTGATGGCACAAATATATGGGGTTACAACAGCCATTGGGAGAAGGCAATGGACACCAAGTGCAGATATTGAATCAGAATAATGTGGCAACTTGGATGAAAGAAGTGGATCAAGCGACGAACGAGACCTCACTCAAGCTACTAACATTGAAAGCCATCACCAAGAACAAGATGTTAATGAGTTTTTCGAGGGACATGATGGGGACCCCACTTTGGAGTGATCTACAAAGACACCAAGGACATCAAGAAGTAGTCAAACGGGTGGGAGCCCCAATCCAAACTCTAGGAAAAAAATCTCTCCAGGGATCGAACTGAGCCAAAACTTGGAGCGTGTCATCGATTTAGTTAAAACTCGAAGCTCCTCCATTACTGTCAAACATTTGGGCCCCAATGAAAGCGTACCCATAATAAAGGAAGCACATGAGATGTTGTATCATTTGTCGAGTTTGGTAGAAAGAAGAAAATTATTTGCATATACACAAACACTTATTCTTGAGGCACAACACCAGGAGCTCCTGAACTCAATACAGGCTAATAAGGACAAAATCAATTGGATTAAGCTGATGTTTGAGATGGATTCGAGGTGTAAGGGTATGGACAAAGATGTTAATCGTGGTGGACCGAGCAGCACTAGCCCTCATTTTTCGCCATAGTCTTATACTTATCGACCCATTCTTGATTCAATTGAACGGTTTGTCTACAATAGCACACACCCATATCCTCTTACTTATATCTCATTTTATCCTAATCCCTTCACAACTCCTGTAGTACCACCAGCTCGACCTAATATCAATGTCTCTACTGGCCGCGCTTTGAATTCGGAATGACGCGATGACCCTTAAAACCGAAGTTGTCAATGGATAAGTTGTACGAGGATCTTAAAAATGCCTAATCTACCTACACCTCATTATATACTATTGCAAAGTTTTTATTAGAAATTCTGGACATGTCCATTATTGGTTTTGTGTACAATGTCGTTATGTACTGTATACTTGAATGGAACGTTTTTATCTGGTCTAACGTTTATTTTATATGCTTAAATTTCATATTTGTACTTTGTTTCTATTTTAACAAAAGTCTTTCAACTATGACCGTTCAACCGTGGCCATATGCTGATGTGTTAGTAATTATTACGCACAGGAAATTCCGTGGGTATACATGGACAACAACTTAGGATTTCCACCTTCCATCCCTGCTGCCGATGTCATAGCGGTTGGAGAAAAACTAGCACGGTAGGAATGGGAGTTACAAACTATAATGTTAGAGTGTGCGTGCCAGTCTGTTAAATGTTATTACGAAACATACATGGCCAAGACGCCTTGTCGA